>LOJH01019619.1:0-21136 GCA_001685095.1 Ellobius talpinus | reverse complement strand
TCAAAGTCCTAAAGATTAGTGCTTTGTGATGCTAGACAAACCTACAAATAGAATCATACAAAACAACTTTTATTACAATGACAAAATTGAGATTTCAACCTGTACCCAGCAAACAAAAATTTAAAATTGGAGCTTTCATTTTTCCCCCAAAGTTAAGATGAAATTAATTTAAAATTTTGGCAGATTAATAGATATTTGTATGTAGAAACAAGATTCTTAGTCTAATTTCTTCAAACCTTTCATATTGTTCAAAGATTAAAACTATACACACCTTCTTATAACTATGAAAGTAACTTCTTTACTCCATCCTGTGGGTTCTGTGCTCTGGCCACTGCATGAATGCTGATCCAAGCTCTGAGCAACAGCCCTGTTCTCACTCTTTAGCCGATAATTCTCTTTCCAACATCATTAGACTTTCTGATTTTTCCATAGTTTTCACAGTGCTAAGCATAGATGGTTACATCAGGTAGTTTCCCTACATCCAGAGCTTTCCTTCCCAACCTATAAATATGTTTTAATTTTCAAAATGTCTGCAATCTGGCCTAATGACTCTTCTTCCAATAATCTCTCAGCAAACACCACTCCTGGTAGTTCCCTGTTTCTATTCCTTTTTTATTTTCTTCATATATCTACCTTATTGATTCATTTATTTGCTTTGGGTTTCTGAGGATTGAGCCAATGTGCTACTGAAGGTATGGACCAGGATTTTTTCTTTTTGTACCACCAACCAGCTTCTAAATCATGACATGGAAACTTATTCTTAGTTTTGAATGCTCAGTCTCAGCTTATCTCTTTCCTGGGTAGCTCTTTTAACTTAAATAACCTGCTTCTCTTTACCTTTTTGCCTAGGAGCTTTAAACTTTCTTTCTGTATATCTTACTTCCACTGCTTCTCATGTCTGCTGACTGGTATCTGCCTGCCTTCAGAACCCAGGCATTTCCTTTATTCTCTCCTCTTTTCTTCCTCCAGAACCTAGATTGTCCTATTTATTCTCTCTGCCTGGAGCCCCACCTATCCTTTTTCCTGCCCAGCTATCAACCATTCACTCTTTATTAGACCAATCAGGTACTTTAGGCAGGCAAGGTGAAAGAAATGCAACAAATCGTTCCATACTTAAACCAATTCAGCATAAACAAAATTAACACACCTTTACACAGTTAGTAATATTCTGCAGCATAAACAAACACAACACATCTTTTCCTTGTTAAAATAATAGTCTACAACAAACGTAGGCAATGGTTCATCCACTAAGCTATATCTGTGGCCTTTTAAATTTTAAGACAAATCACACTATATAGTTCAGACTGCCCCTGAAATGACACTGCTGCCCAGGGATGGATGCTAAGTTACACTAGGTGATGTAATTATAGGCTTGCACAGGTTTGTCACTTTCAAAATTATGTCATTACTCACTGTATCTAATAAATGGCATAGACTTTTAAATATGCTCACTTGCCATCCTGTCATGACGAGAACTGCATAGCACTGTACAATGGATGACAGTCAAAACAGCATCTGAACATAAAAGAAAACTTAGTAAATATGAAATAGTTACATATTTACAGCTAACTTTCAGAAATGAATAAGATATAGGAAGATCATCAAAGTTGGAATGTGCATTTCAATCCAAAGAGTTTTTTTAGTTAATGGGTTCAGGAAACTGGAAAGGTCAATGGAAAGATTCAATGATCCTTTCATTTTTCTCTCAGATGGAAACACACCAGAAACAGGCAAAACAAGTTGAAATCTGACATGGCGTTTCTTGAATCCTGCACAGCTCTTGGGACAGACTTCTTCCATAACCGCTCCCTAGGTAAGAAGCCCAGCTTTCTCACAAAGACCATGTGCAATGCACAATATTCACGACTGTCAGTCAAGAACGCTGATGAGCAAGTCCAGAATGTCTTGAAGGTTCCGGTATCTATGGTTATGAAGCAATACTACTTTGAGTGTGTTTCTTTTCATGCCCAAGGATTACCGCATAGGAGCTGCTTTTCATTTCTAATTCCAGTTTGTATATGTCCAAGATTCATAGGAGACTTCTACCTACCAACACACACACACACACACACACACAATGTTTATCTGTGCATATGGCTATTCATGTTTGTTGTATGAGAGGAATAACTATCTCTAGCTTTTCTATTCTTGTGGAGAGAATAACTCTTAACAAAGCTTGGCTTCCTCTGCCAGTGTACAGATACAAAATGCTAGAAAATTTATTATCTTATAAATAACAGGTTTATTTCTCTGGTCTCTGAAGTCTAGGATGCATAAGATTGGGTCTCAAGCAGACGGGCTGTACAGGAACAACCTGTTCCATGGTTCAGGGACGCTAACTTGCCCCTGTGTCTTCACAAGACAAAAGCAATCCCATCCCCTTTGGGAGAATCCCCAACATTATGATCTAATCATCTCCCAAAGATACTAATGCTTGAATCTCAACAATCAGGACAGGATTCAATGTTCTAATGGGGACTGAGTGTAGACATTCAGAGAATAGCATTCTGGTAAGCAGCTGTCCAGACTAAATGTACCTTTCCAAAACCTCATTAGAAATATGTGTGAGAAAATGACTGGGTTGCTTCTGGGTTGAGGTAATTGATAATCAGACATAGTTTCCCTTGTGGTTCCATCTCTGGTGCTTATTTTAGGCATTCCAAAGGCACTGAGACCCTAGATGTTTAAGCCACAGGGCAGAAGGTGATAATGGCCTGAATCTCCACACTGATTCTATATACGTAGAAAATAGATTTGTATTGAAACATGTCAGTGAAGCCTTTGGGTTTATTATTTATGACCGGCAACACTATATCTACAATAGAAACGTGACGCAGAGGAGGCTGTTTAGCTGCTACCGGATAAAGGTTTGCATATATACATCACTTAAAAACAGCTCTTTTCATTCAATGTCTAGGATTTCAAACTATTTCAGTACTCTAATGTAATTCCCATGTAAGACTTTTCATCTAATAACATATTTAAATTCAGCATTCTATTTTTATAGAATAGATTTGCTTCCATGGACACAAGTTAAATATGATTGTTTTGATATGATTTATTTTATTATTTGGGAACAGAGTGTTGAATGACTGGTTATTTAAATGCTCTATTGATGTATTCAAGATCATTTACAGTTCAAATTGGAAATGTAATATCCAGTTTATGGAAATTCTATGCTTTGTATGCAGTCTGCAAATAAGATATTAAAAATAAATTTTTAAATTTTACAAAGTACATTTTCATGTTGTGGTCTTTCTTTCCCCAAATATGAATCTTAACTTAATGTGATATGGATGTATAACGCATTCATAACCTGTGTTATATTTTCTCTTCATGTCCAAGTATAGTTTTACATATCTTACAAGTTATGTAAACTTTGATTGATTCATATAGGTTTGTTTGCTACCTATTTATTGTTATTGCTAATTTATAATTATTGCTATTTTAATTGAATATAATGCCATTTTATCAGTTATATGTAAGCACAAACAGACCTTACAGTTATAAATTTGAAATTTTTGTAAACACCAAAATCATGTTGATTAACATTACTTTCTAATTGTAATTTACTTTGTATAACATAGTACCTAGAATACAAAGATTTAAAATGCACAAAATGCTGTGAATTATCTATCATTAAATAACCTTTTTGTGTTTAGATGCTTGCTCTATATTTTTTCATCAGAAGTTGATAATCTTGGTAATGTGAAATCCTTTGGATGGCTCTAGAACTACTTTATCTCTCTAAAATTAGTACAATGATGTGATACGTATTATTTAGTCATTTGGCTAAAACTACCTGCTCAATATTCTGTCAAAAGGAATGCAAATGTATAAGTCATTAAAGTTGTAGGTAGCCCCAAATAGTCTTTTAATAGAATAAAAAGATAAGCCTTGAAGATGATACATCCCTGTATTACTTTTAAAATGTGCTCATCTTCTTTTCATTTTATTCACATATGCTCCACCCCATTCCCAAAGGCATTTAGTAATGAGATCCTGTTAAAACTGGTAACAGAATGATTTCTCCCGATGAATAGCAATCAAAATTTTGTACATGAGCTCTAGTCCTAGAAATTCCCTGCCAAATAAAATTGTAACTCTGATAAATCTAGAGCTCACCAAATGTTGTCTCAACCATGTAAAGCACTGTGGTCGGCTTTATTTGGGGTCATTTTCCTGTGGATCATGAAACCTGTTAAAATAACCTTCTACTCCAGGAGCTCTTTCCTTCCCATAAGTCAAATGAGTTACGGTGCACCTGGTTTGCGTTTGGTGGATATTTCTATAATATTTAGAGCAACTCCTTTTGCAAACAGAATTCAAAAATATGAATGCACCAGGGCTGGTAATATCTTAATGAAATCACAAAGTTGCATTGAACGGAAGAAAATTAGTCTGTTTCAATCAAATTGGAGATGAAGCGGTAGCTATAAAACTTGGCATGTGAGTTAAGCTGTGGAATAAGTTGCTGGAAAGGGAAAGTCTCTGAAGAGATTGTTCTATTCTTCAATTAAGAAAATGGCTTACCTCTACCTTGAAGGCTGATGAGGTGAACTCAGTACTATTTTATCTCTCAGAAAAAAATGGAAATGTTTGTTAGTTGAATTAACTTCTGTGAGCCATTCAGAAGCAGATTAAAGCAAACCTCTCTCACCAAAGTAAGTCTGATGTTAATTTTCTATATGGTTCAGATTTTTAAAACAATGATATAATACTGTTATTTTGGTTGTAGTAGAGTGCAAGATTTCAGAGAAAAATTAATTATGGAATACCTATACAAGTGTTACCATCAGTGATTAAAAACATTAATTACCCTCATGGTCTGCTTGCACACACCCTTTCCCCTCCCTTCTCCAGTTACGGCTTTTCATAAGTCCTGGGCCAGCTGTTCCATTTGTTACTTTATCCACATTTCTGATAAAATTTGAGACTTCATCAGTAGGCCATCTTCAAAATTCATGCAAATGTGTGACTGATTTTTTTTCCATGTTGTCATTAGTCTTCTAATCAGTTGGTTTGCACTGCATTAATTTCTTGTAGGAAGCCAAATAACAAAACGTCACAGACTGGGGCATTTTTTAATTGTGAGTGCTTAATAATGACTTTACACAACAATACACGTTTGGAGACGTGTCTTTCTCAATCCAACAACTGAGGGTGTTGCTCTGTTTTGAATATGGTGTGTGATTCCCCAGGCACTACTTGGTCTCAAGGTGTCTGAAACATTGCAAAGTGGGATTAGGTGGACTAACGCAGTAGCAGTCCTGTAGATATGAGATCCATCTCTCTCAGTCTCGTAATATTTCACATTTGATTCTCGGGCAGGTTTCATAAGAAAGTCATTATGAAGGAAGACTCTGGCGACAGTCTTTCTCTGTGCTCCCACTTGAGATAAAGCCACTCACCTCCAAATATTCCAGCCATTGCTACCGCTCAGGATATTATTCAAGCATGAGCTCAGCCAGACAGAACTCCATCTATACAAATTGAAAACATGAGCTAAATTACTTGGCTTGGGGTTTGTTTGTTTGTTGTTTGGTTTGTTTTCCTTTTAACGCTATCTGATTCAGCTGTTTTCTTACAGTATTGCAAAGCTGACTCAGACATTGATACGAAATTTCTGAGAGACATCTGTGCAGAGCGCACAGTAGTACATGTGTTATTAGAGCCTGGTGCACAGTTCACAATAATGTATATATGGTTAGAGCCTAATCTTGACTTATGCGAACTAACCCACATATATATATATATATGGATGTTGATGAAGTAACAAATACTGTTAAGGTTTATTAATAAATTTGCCTAAGTACTTTTATTTATTAATTGCTATCCTGACATGATGTTACTTGAAATTCTAGGTAAAAATATAACCAATTTTAATCTCACTGCAAAACATACATCAACAAATTATGCTTTCCTTGCGCTATGTAACAATGAATCAAGATGAAGGTCAAAGTGATTATATAATGTGTCAAAAACGCTGCATGGAGAATGTGGTCAAGACTCTTCCTTTGTGAATTAAAGTGTACTTTCCCAAAGAAGTAGCCCTTCTCTGTTTATACAAAAATACTTACAAACTTAGAGCACTAGGTGTCAACAGGCAGAAAAAGCATCTGAGTAGATGAAAATGTACTTTATAAAAACTACATGTAGGAGGAGGGCCCCCTTGTTTGTCCTGGCCACTGAAAATAAACACACAGGAACTATATTAATTAAATCACTGCTTGGCCCATTAGCTCTACCTTCTTATTGGCTAACTCTTACATATTAGTTTAACCAATTTCTATTAATCTGTATATTGCCACGTGATGTGGCTTACTGGCAAAGTCTTGTCATGTCATATTCTAGCAGCGGCTCCATGGCATCTCTCTCTCTCCGCCTTCCTTCTCCCAGCATTCAGTCCAGTTGAGACAGGGTTTCTCTGTATATTTTTGGCTGTCCTGGAACTCCTTCTGTAGACCCGGCTGTCCTTGAATTCACAGAGATCTGTCTGCCTCTGTCTCCCAAGTGTTGGGATTAAAGGTGTATGCCACCACCCCCAACTACTCTATATTTTTTCTTTTTTCTTTTAAGGACTTTATGCTTTTTCTCCCAAGCCTACATATATTTTTAAACGCACAGTAAACCATTTAGAGGTTTTCTTTGTCTTTGAATCTATCTTTACTATCTCTCTCTCTCTCTCTTTCTGACCACGAGTCTTTAATTTGCTAAGCAATATAGCTAGGATTGAAGCTTTGGCAGCTGGATCCAGCCCATTCCTTAGCTTTCTGAGATTCCAGGCCATGTTTGTGTCCACAACTCTATGGCATTTCAAGGTCCCTGCCACCACCAAAAAGCATGTGGTCAGCTTTTTATCAACACCATTTAAATTTTGTGGCAGGACCTCTTAAAAAAGCTATAAAGTTTTGCAGCTAAAGCTGAGTCAGGAATCCTCTCTTAAATGAGAGGGCTTGCCTCTAGCAAGCAAAGCCCACCTGAGAAAGTGCTACTATCAATAAGCTGTGCTTTGCTCTATTTTTTTTTTTGGTCTAGAGTTATATCCCAAGCTCTCTCAGGCTTTATGTGAATACAGTTGTCCATGTGGACACCATTCTGTTGACTTAGGTTTTCTGTCCCACCTGGTCCTGCAGCTGTTAAATCCCAAAGCAATCACACAGAGGTCTACATTAAGTATGAATTGATTGTCCTACTATCTCAGGTTCTTCTTATTAACTCTTTCTTACTTTGTACATTAACCCATTATTCTTGTCTATGCTGGCCATGTGGCTTGGTACCTTATTTGGTGAGGCAGTCACATCTTGCTTCCTCTGCATCTGGGTCACGACTGAAGACTGAGCTTCCCTCTACCCAGAATTCTCCTTTTCTCATTGCTCTGCCTCTACTTCCTCCCTGGTTGCCCTGCCTATAGTTTCTGCTTTGCTATTGGCTAATCAGCATTTTATTAAAATATGATTGACAGGGTACAAATCATTGTCCCATAGCAACTACACATTTAAAAGTTATATATTAAAAGCAATGGCTTAGCACTTTTCTCTTTGTGAGACAATCTCCCCTAAAATTTGGAATTTGGAATGAAAGCGCTCTCATTTTTGCAATTCTCCATCAACTAGTTTACTTCTTTTCTTCTTTCTTGAGAAGTTGGATCTATTTTTAATCTGCATTATTTATCTATATGTCCACCGGCATTCTTTTATAATCTCAAATCTGTTTCAATAATCAATAGCTATTATTCCCAGAAGACTCTCTAAATTACTTTTGCATTTCACTGCTGCCATCTTAGATGAGAAATCATATGTAAATATACAAATTCAAATAGATTTGGGATCTTGAATCATCTCATCTTCTCTATTTGTTCTTCTCTATTCATATTGTTATGACTTTTTCTGATTTATGTACATGTTCAGGTATGACTTTTTAAATACAATATATCATATGCTATACATATTCATAAAATTTGATGATTAAAAACTATATTTTACTAATATATATCATATAATACCATTATTTACATAATTACATAATTTACATATTAAACTTCTACCATTTATATAGCTAATCCAGACACAAAGTGCTGAAAATGAGCGAGTGTGCATGCACAGTTATACCATGCCCCAGGAGGCTTGGTGAATATCGTGGAGTCGAGGGTGAAAAGAACGTAAGAGCTGGAGGATGGGGTGAAACACTGTGAAATGCTGTCCCCTGGATGTGACATAGCTATTTCACACATGAACTCACAGCAACTGTGTTTTCATGCACAAGACCTGCACAAGTCATGTAAAAAATTCAGCATGGGGGAAGGGTGCTTTCCACAATGTCCTACAACAGGGAGGCTATCTTTGATCTAATGGATGACCACACAACCATGAGACTGGGAATGATTGGTGGTAAGAGGGTCCAACACAGATTTTAGGAAGGGACTGGAGAATGGATATAACCAAAATGTGTTTTATACATTTATGGAATTTTTGAAGACTATCATTTATAAAGTTAAAAGACATGTAATTTCACTTGAAAAAAATTTTAGCTTTATCATGTTCTTCATATGCTGGCTTTTGCTGTCAAGACTTGAAACAAAAATAAACAAAAATTACAAACTAAAAAGCAATCCAATGTACTTCAACCATGCCAACTTATAAACAGGCATATTACAAGTAGTTAGCAAGCAGCCTTCTTTACACAAAATATTTGACAAGTTTCTAATGAACTAAATATGCATTATTATTGGTTTAAAATAACTCAATTAAAGCTTGTGGCTTCACTGTGTGCTGATTGAGGAGTTTTATGTAATGGTTCTTTCATTTTTTTCTTTTGAGATATTGAAGTCACACATCCACAAGATTGTCCCTGTTGCATTAATGGCTACAGTATCTTGGTCAGTCTTTGAAAATTTTCTCTCATTTGCTTTGTTTTCTCATAATTTTGTACAGAGAAAAAAAATCAACAAGCTAAAAAGTAAACCTTAAGGCATGTCAGCCTGTGTAGCTCAAAAGAGACTGCTGAGATGTAAGATCATTGTTCTTCTCATTGATTGTTTGAAAATAAGCAGGGCAGATTCTCAGGGTCCAATTTTCTCTTTCTTTCAAGTCCTTCAATCTTGTGTCAATGCCTTGAAAGCTTTGATTTCATACCAATTGTTCTTCAAGTCACTCTTGTCAAGCTGAGTGATCTCAGGTATAAGAGGTCCTTTCTACAAGCAAATGTTGACTTTGATTCATTTTGCTTTTGTTCTGCCTTTAAAAGCAGCAAAAAATAAGCTATAGTATACTATTGTTAAGAAATATAAACAGTTGAAGTGAGAAACTATAGTTAAAAAATCCCAAATCAATAAAATAAAATCAACAAAAAAGAAAAGATTCTACTACACTTTTTGCTTTACATTTTCTACATTCTTACCCATTCTTACCCATTCTTAATACTTACAGTGTTGGAATACTATTTGTGACCATGACATGCTCAGAAGATGAAGATATTTTGAAGCAGAAGAAAGCAAACTGAAATACTTAACATCATTTTCCATTGACTGAAGGTTAGACTATATTTGCCTCACAACCACCATAAATAAACTGAAAAGTGTAAAATGCAGGAGTCACACATTCAAATGTACTAACACGAAACTGAAGGCTTGATTTTATATGGGATTTTGTTACTGTCCATTATTCTGACATTAAGGTTTGAAACTTAAATTTCTTGTCTTTTTATTGCTAAGGAACTAGAAGCTTCTTGGAAAAACCCAAACATTCTTAATTAGTACAACCAGCATATTTGAGGTGTTTAAGCTATTGTACATCAACAACTGATTAAAAAAGAGATATTTGATCTATTCTGAAGGGAGACAAATACAAATTGATATTTTCTTTTATTAGGAAATTCCCATATCTGCTATTGTGTCATTTCATGATTCTGACAATTCTAGGACCATCCCAGCTGCTGGGCACCAAGAGACTTGACTTCAGAATACTAGCCTTGGCAACATGAATGATCACAGTTGATATTTATTGATTTTAAAATCTATTCTTGTTTTTCACTTGTTTGTTGGTTGATTTTTTTCAAGATAGGGTTTCTTTGTGTAACAGCCCTGGCTGCCATCGAACTTGCCCTAGAGAACAGGCTGGCCTCAAACTTAAAGAGATCTGCCTACCTCTTCCTCCCGAGTGCTGGGATTAAAATCTGTTCAGTAAAATGTCAATCATATGTTGTTAGAATGACAGAAATACATTCTGGAAAATGGACCTTACATCCTTGTGTAAGTATCATAGAGCATATACTGATATAAACCTAGATGGTGTAGTCTGCTAAACACCCAGATTACATGATATAGCCCATTGTTCCTTGGGTACAACCATTCCATGGCGCCATATTAAGTATTATAGACAAATATAAAACAAATGGTATTTCTACATGTAAATAAAGGTGTTGTCAAAAAATGCCTAACAATAAGAAATGTTCAAGATCATCTAAATAAAAACTTTCATTTTTCTAGTACTGGAGCTCAAACTTTATACACACTAAATAAGAGTCCTACAAAGCTGCATCCTCAGTCCATACTCATATAAGAGCCCACTGTACATGATATGTTTGTATATCAGTACATTTGGGGTCTCCCTTTGACCAAAAGGTAGATATTATATGCCACATGACTGGGCTTCCTACTTTGTATTCCCATAACAATGCTGTAAAAACAGAAGCCATAATTTAAAAATGTTGTGCGTGTACAAAATGTGCCTGTGTCTTCATGTCTGGAACATGTGTGCAGTCGTTTTCTGAGGCCAGAAGAGAGCTATGGAGAGCTGGAGTTACAGCCAACTGTGAACTCCCAACATGGTTGCTGGATTAGGAGTTCGATATCCAGGAAGACCAGCAAGTGCTCTTACTTGATAAACCATAGTTTCAGCCACAAAATTCAGTTTTAATTAGATTAATAAACTCATAACTTATTTGCTTTTCAAATTTTGTTTAATACATTTAGAAGAGTAAATGACACTTACATTTCTCCTTATCCCACCACTTAAGAGTCCCGAAATACCTCACATGCTGATAAATTGTAGCTAACAGCAATATAAAGAACTAAATTCTTGATCACACATCTCCACTGGTCACCGAGCTTTGTTCTTCTCTTGAAATAGGGACAAGTTCAAAGAGTGTTGAGTAGACAAAACAGGAATAAAATATTAGCACGTGTAGAGATAAAAACTAAGTATAGAATTTCATGAGTACAAGCATGAAACAAGCAGGTCATCTCATACATGTGAACACACACACATGTCTATATATGAAATTCAGGGAATTATCTGTTTCCTTTCCAGGCAATGAGAAAATTATGAACATAGGTTTGCACTTTATATTTTAGACTCCTGGGACAGTGCATTTCTCTTAGTTGCTATACAGATTGGCCTGTTTTAAGGAAAAAGAAAACTTACCCTTTTTGCATCAAATGGAACACAATTTATTTAGCCATTTTTCTGCAGAAATATTGCCCTGGGTTTCAAAGTGTTACTATAGTCATGTGCCTATGTACTATGACATGTTTCTCTAGAGACACGCTTCTAAGCACTTCTGGACCTTGCTAAACTTCAGATGCTCAGTAACAGTATGAAAGATGACTATGTTTTCTGGGCTGTTGGCAAAAGTCCTCACCTTCCTAAAAATTTTCAGTTGAGGCAAGTTTCATCATTTGATACTAAATTGCATTTATTTAATTTTTAGTAATTCTGAATGTTTTTCATACACCTTGAGTAACTATAGTTTTATAATTTTAAAGTTATCTAGAAGTATCTCTACTATTCATTACAGAGCTTACTGTTATTTAGTGTGACTGCTATCATTTTGGGGTACCTAGTTACAGTGATCAGGTCTTCTTGTGTTTTTCAAAGTCACTGTTGTCCTTTTGCACACATAGTAAATAAAAATTCAAATAACAAGGAAAAACCCTTAAAATATTAGCAACCCATTCCATTAGCTAATGTTTTAGCTTTTAGAAAATGTCAGTTGATTTTTTTATATATTTTAAAATTAAGGTAAAATATCTGATAGGTGCTGGTTTTTGTTTTTAATAGCTTTTTCAAGTTTCTTGCACTTCCTTAAAAGAGGGTGTCACCTACCCAGAACTTAAAATGTGACAAACTGAAGAATTATTTAGCAAGTGGGTTATTTCAAATAACCAAATCTCATATAAGCACAACTCTGACATGTTAGAGATTCTTTTCTTTCACTACTTCTTATCAGATAACAAATTATTTTCGGGAACTCTATGCAGCTGTGGAGCCTTGGTTTGGCTATGGTAACCAGTCCATCACCCACACTGTTAGCTTTAACTTCATTCACTTTCTCAAACCATGTGTGACTCCTCTTTTGCACAAAGTGGATAATTCCTTCATTCAGACATAGCAGAAGCCCCTGAAGAGTAGACTGGCTCTCATTTGTTCTTCCTGTAACTCCTACTAAAGTTCTGAACTTAATGGAATTAGAACTATAAAGAAAGAGAGTGCACAAGGTTGCTGTGGTTGACCAGAAATACTTTGTGGCTTACAAACCAGAACAAAAATGCTCTTTATCTTGTAGACTTGATGAAAGCATTAAAATAAGTTGTGAGAAGGGATTAAATGTGACGGACAGGAGATTGAATATCTTGAAGGAAATTCATGCACTATCAGAATTACAAACATGCTCCCTTTATAATTCATCAGTTTCCAATAAACATTGGCTAATTATAGAATTATCCCTCTACTTGTTCATTACACATCTGAAGTCAGTTTTAGAAAACAATAACAGCAAACTGGCCATCTCTTGTTAGTAGGATCTGAGCACGTAGTGCCCACTTATTTTAATTGGTGCCTTCCATATCTATTTGATGATTCTTTGTCTTATCCATAAAATGATTCTTTCCCAGGTCCATGAAACAGTTCTCAATATCTAGTTACATTTGACTGGTATCTATTATTTTGTTACTTTTAATCTAATAACTATAATGTTTAAAAGATAAAAAGTTAATACAATGAGAAAACCACCCTGCAAATAATATTTTTTTCTTCTCATTCATTATTGTCAATATATTCTCATTGTTTTAACAATGATCAAAATAATCACATTCTACATATAATAATGGCATTTTGTGAGATGAAATGATGTGCTCTTGTGAACAACATTTTCCAATATAATCCCAATCAAAGCACATCTCTGGGTGTGAGGAAAGTAGTAACACTATAATTTTCCTTTAATGAGAGAATTGGTACTATGAATTTCTCCACAGGAAACAATTTTACTCAGGTAACTTTATCTTGCTCTTACCATTTTAAGGATTATTCTATGTCTAACTTTGTAAATAACTTTAATTGAATTTATTTTATTTTCAGAGTATGTCTTAGTTAAGGTTGCTGTGAAGAGACACCATGATTATGGCAGCTCTTATAAGGAAAATATTTATTTGAGGCTGAGGCTTATCGTTTCAGAGGTTCAGTCCATTATCATCATGGCAGGGAATCATGGCAGCATGGAGGCAGAGATGATGCTGGAGTAGGAGATGAGGATCCTACATCTTGCAGGTAACAAGAATTAAACTGAGACAGTGGGCAGTATCCTGGGCATAGGAGACTTCAAAGTCCATAGACACAGTGACACATTTCCTCCAGCAAAGTCCACATCCACTCCAACAAGGCCATACTTTCTAAGACTGTCACTGCTTACGATACTATGGGGGCCAATTACATTCAAACCAGCAGAGTATATAACCTTGGAATACACTGCATATGGCAATAAAAGTCTTAATCTAGCATATTCTAATAAAGCACCCAGGAAGTTAAGTAACCTGGCTTTTCATCCTTTTATTTAAAGGAAACTCAAGTTCTACATGAAAATAATTTCTTAGAATCATCTTTGAATTTTTCTTACATGAGAATGATTGCTGATCATTATCATTTCCCTGAAACACCTTCATCACATGAGATCCCCATCACTATCTCTTGCCTCTCTTAGAAAGATTTTTTTTTCAACAGCTCCTTCCTGAGTATGTTTTATGTAAAAAAAAATGCATGTCATCCAGGGGATACAGGGCAATGAACACATTTATACATTCATTTATGACAGATCTTTCTAAAAGTCATGAAATGTGTTTAGAAATACAAATTAACAAAAGTACTCTGGGAAGAAAAATTCAAGTGATGATTAAAAATAAATTTAAAAACTTCCTGGAAGATATAAAATTTCACTACTTTCCTTCTTTCTTTTCCTTCATTCCTTCATTTCTTTCTTTTTTTATTCCTTTCTTTTTTCTTTCTTTCTTTAATTCTTTGGTATTACTCAGGCAACATAAAGGAGAAGGAAAATTATTCTAGACAAAAGGAACACCATTTGTTGAGCCTCACTGCTATCATCATTAATAAAGCAAGAGAAGAATCACAATAAAGATTTCACAGCCTGAGGAAAATACTTTGAGATTCTTCCCTGGGTCACAATGCCTTGGAAGCTTTGAGACAGAGGAATGAAATAACTATATTTGTTTTGAAAATGATTGATTCTTATATAATGAAAATAATGGGCCCAAGAAGAAGTAGAAATTCAACTGGTATTTCTAAGAGTTAGAGAGACAAGACAGCGTCAGATGTTAGAGCAGAGGAAGAGAGTGAATACTTGGCTTTGAAAGTCACGCTGCAGATAAAATTAAAGAAACAAGAGGTGCTAAATTGAGCATAAGAAAAGAAGACTTTATTGCTGAATGAAGTCACAGCTCTGGATCACAATCCTAATTGTCTATTATGTCTAAATTTCACTTCTGTGACATAAGGAAATTATATTATATACACATTTAAAAGATACATATATCTTTTGTACATGCACACACATGCACAGATAGTTTATTTTTCTAATTCTGGGATTAAATCTCAGGCTCTGCATGTTAGGCAAAGCAATATTACAATACAACATGTTATGTTTAGCTATATTCTAACATAGACATTTGTTTTAATTTAATGTCATACTATATTGTTTTATCAATAGTGAAGTAAATTAATTCATCTCTGCATATAGCAAAGAAGTCAGTAAGTGAACTACTGAGTATGTATCCACGATCCTACACAGGATTTGTGAAATAGCACATGTACCTCACCTAATCCCAGATGCTGATGATGTAGAGCCATCTCCAATATTACTGCTTGTCGGGGAAGAAGGAAAAGATATAAGAACATTCATTTCCATATTTATTACAAAGTAATAACTTAGGGATAGTTACATCTCCTATGAGAGCCTCTAGAGAGCTATTGAACTTTAAAAATTAGCTGCCTGCTATAATAAATATCCAATTTCAATGTAAATGATCCTTCACAGTCTATCATTTTGCGAATTTAGAGAGTCCTAAAGTCCTGGCACAAGAAATGTGTTAACAGCCCACATAAAGGGATCAGCACCTACTGCAGAGGTGCTCCATTCACGTGACCCAGGCTCCAGTGCCTAAGAGTGAGCTGACAAGATAGAGAACACTCACTGCAAATATGTGAAAATGCTGAAATTTAACTTTGACATTAGGATTTAACAGTTTGAGAAAATGAAACATAGAGTACTGGGCTGTCGTTCAGTCAGTGAATTAGCTGAGTTTGGATCCCCAACACCCATGTAAAAGATGGGCATAACTGTGCTTTCCTGTTACATCAGCACCAGGTGGGTAGAGACACATGCTTTTACCTCCCTGTCCAATTTTCCCAGTGAAACAGATAAGCTCCGGGTTCAAAGAGATTCCTGTCTCAAACAACAAAGACCCTAATGATAGAGGAAGATATTTGGTATCCACCTCTGGTCTCCACAAACATGTGCACACATGGACGTGTGCGCTCACATTCATGGGCACACACATTTGAACATGAATGATCACACACAAAGAAATAATGCTAAAAATAATATTCAGCCCAGTAACTAGACAGTGATATTAAAAGGCAGATGAAGAATGAGAAACTGATAGCTAAAATAATTCTCAAAGACAGAAATTCTTTCATCTTTTAACTCTGAATGTATACATCTCAGCAATTTATATTTAATGTCAGCCTATTCTATAGTATTAAGTTTATAAAATTAGGTACATTAAAATGCAGACTTAAATTGTGTCAGTGTTCAGTCACAGCGGCTTAAATCAGTGGGAGTGATGTATGAATAAATAGCTTTGAAAAGAAAAGCATATTTATATTTTATCATATGGTCACACATTTAAAAAATATCTACTCTTAAGGAAAATTTTATACAGAGACAGAATATGTTGTGCAAATTTCCAGGAAACTTGACTGACTGAATTTATACAAACAAACACACTGTCAAATACGAGTAAGTATGCCTACAACCGTCAGTTTTTATAATTAAGCTCAAAAAGAAGAATGCGATATTCATAATGGAGAGATAACTCAAAAACCAGAGTGGTGAGTACCCTCCCTTGGCTGTCCTAATAAGATATGCGAGGTAAAGTAAGTATAAGAGAGCTTGATGTCCATCGTAGCAAAGAAAAATTGCTTCAGCTGCCTGTGTGAGGAAAGAAGCAGCCAGTGAAAATAGCATGGATTGGCCAGTATGTGGACAAATCATGAACACAAAGAAACATCTCTACTGTCTTGTGCAGAATTATTGCCCACATGGACAGAGCATGTGTGTCACGCTTATCGCGTGTGATAAACGAGGCATTATCTCTCACTGTCTTTCTTGCTTTCACTATTTCATAAATATAACTGTGTATTTATTACACATAAATTCACATATGAAGCAACACTAACAAAGCAGTAGAAATAGGACTTAGATATTACACATGAAACTCTTATAGTTATGGAAGTTTATGCAGGAATTTGTGCCTTAGAAAAGATAATAAGAACTGGAGAGAGGGTTCAGCAGTTAAGAGCAATGGTTGTTCTTGCAGAGAACCTAGGTTCAGTCTCCAGGACCCACATGGTGGCTCACTACCATCCATTACTCTACTTCAAAGGGATCTGGTGCCTGCCCATGACATCCAGGGCTATCAGGCAAGCATGTAATAAACATCCATACATTCAGCTAAAATACTTATACACATAAAAGGGAATAAATAAAATTTTTAAATGGGGAATAATATAATAAAATTGATGTATTTGTAATACTAACATTTATTGTGATTATGAGTGCATTATACTATCATAAAATAGATGGAAACTGTAAGATATTTAACACTGACCATTAGTTAAAATAAAGAAACAAAATATGTTAAAGATTTATTTTTAAGATTAACATGGTCATTTAACTTGCTCAGAAGTTAAACCCTGCATAAAAACCTCTGCAGTCCTCACAATTCTTAGCTTATAATAGTCACTCATATTTCACCTTCATTAAATGATTTTGTTTTGCCATAGTTGACTAATAAAAAGATAAGAATTATTCAACTATGAGACATAATCTATGAAAACAATTTAACTTCATAATTTGAAAATACAGATACAACAGTAGTGGTGAAAATATATGTAGGCAGCAATGAAGTAATATTTATACAGCAATGAGTTATTGATATACCAAGAAAAACCAATGCAACTAGAGAGACGGCTCAATAATCAAGAATGATTCTTTTCCGGAAGGTCTCCTTTTCAGTACCCATATCAGGGGTCTCACAACCACCTCTAATTCCAGCTCAAGGGGATCTGATATCCTCTCCTGGCCACTGAATGCATTCTAAACATATGATATACATACACATAGGCACATATGTATACACAACTAAAAAATAAGAAAAAAATCAATTAATGTAATTTTCATACTTTATATGTTATTTATTGCTTTCAAAGGAAATAAATTAAGAAATTCCAGTAAACTAAAGGAGCTCAATGCTAACTTTATCCAGGAATCCTTAGGCTGCCTCTAGGTCAATTTTCTATTGCACATGACATCATTCATAAGCCACCTACCCAAAAGCAATAAGTGATTGAAATAGAGGAGAAACATGAGTAATGAGCCTGATGCCTTTCTGGAAAAGTAGTCATGTCAAGCAAACTTAATTACTTTCTCTATTGAATTACATAATTCACAGTCTAAGCAAATATAGTAGAAGCAATAGATTTGTTTTTCATAGAGTGGTTATAATGACTAAGAATTTTTATTTGAAAAATGGATTTAATTGTCTTACATGAGCTAGCATTTCTTATTGAAAGTTGGACCACTAATTAAATCTGTTGATACAGTGGATCACGTCTACAAATTAGCAATCAAACTGACTCATAATTTTTTTCTGTTATGAACCACCAGTAAATAATGACAGACAGAGCTCAGCTTCTGCAGAAGAAACTAATCAGTCAAGTGGATGAATGCCAGATAAAGGAGTAAAATTAAGATAGCTCTTTGCAAACTAGAACCTTTTTTCACTGATTACATCTGTCCTGCAATTTGGAAATAATTCTTTTTCCACAAGAATATGTTTGAAGATTCTAGGAAGTTACCAGAAAACTTACAGTACAAACAGCAGTAATGTATTCCTCTTCTGCCTGTCCTGGCTGTATGTACAGTGCAGATGTACCTTGGGCAGTGTGAGAGAAAATTAGCACAACTTTCATTGTCCTAACTCACAATTCTGCATATAGGATTGTTCTTGCAGACATCAGCAACTTCAGTATATGTCTCCAGTTTCTTCGGGTAGAGCACTTTCAATAAAAAGAAGTTTACTGAAAGGAGGCTATTAGCAACTTATCTTTAGCAAATCCAAATTAACAATATCACTCCGAGACTGCTATTGAATAAAATAACACAAAGATTGCAATATTAGCACAATTGATCTAATAACCAAATTGATCACTAAGTGATGTAGCACAGAATAGAATGATATAGAGTAAGGCACACCAGACAAAGGAAATACCTTCTCAACGAGAAGAAATGGATGTGATAGATTTTATCACACTTCTCATAATAGCATCCAATATCATTCTTATGAGCTTTTCTTTCTGGAATATATTAAGTAATAATTTTGGAACCTGACTGACTCCATGTTATTGAAACCATGAAAAGTATATTTTCAGAAGGATTCCAATGTCTGGCATTATTTTGTTCTTCAATACCATCAGAGAGCTGTTTGTTATCACTAAGGTTTGTGTGTCACTACTGAACTCTTGTTACTATAGTCTTATTGCTGTTTATTATGCCAGTAGCCCTTGAGGTTCATGTGTGATGTAGCTGCATGGGAGTGTTTGTGGTTTCCCATCTTTGGAAATTTGCATGACACTTTTCAGTACTGTGAAAGATATCTCTCAAAGAGAAGGATTTCAGGTTAACTCCAACTCAGGGGCCATTGGGGCCTGTGTCTGAAATGCATGGTATCTTCAAGGATAGGGACTAACCTTCCACCTCTGGGGGAATATCATAGGCAATAACAATAGCTTGTAATGTTTGAGAATCTGAACACCCTTGACAAACAAAAACAGGACTTCTCCTGACTGCTCTTGGGGTTTTTGTTAGATGGTCTGTGGCTCTTGGAGGATGCATTGAAAATCCAGAAGGGAATCAGTCCCTGAAGCAGCCGCCACCAACAACCCTCAGTCAGCAGCTAGGCACCACCTAGGACTGCATCTGCGGTGCCTGGACCACAAGGTTGACCAGTTGATTCAGCAGCACAGTCTCCACGGGGCTTGCCGGTGGAGCCCATGTACCACTCTAAGGAGACTATGTTGAGAATTCCTGGGCAGCTTGTTGTGTGAGGAACTGACAATAATTTAATTCCATCACTAGGGTTTTACTTTTGTTTGTTGTTTGTTGTTTGGTTTGTTTTTGGTTTTTTTGGCACATGGAGAATCATGGACAACTTTAATAAGGAAGAGATTGACTGCCATATCTTTAATGAAAGCTTTACTGCCAAGGACATTCTGAACCAAAAAATTAATGAACTTTCTGCCTCTGAAGATAATAATGCTTTAATGTCACAGACCTTGGAGACATTCGAAAGAAACATCTAAGATGGTTAAAAGCTCTTCCCCGTGTCACTCCCTATGCAGTCAAAAGCAATGGAAGCAGAGTCATAGTGAACACCCTAGCTGCTGTTGGGACAGGTTCTGACTGTGCAAACAAGCCTGAAATACAGTTTGTGAGGGGCTTGGTGTAACATGAGGGCCTGCTTGTTAGGGTTTCTGTCCTGCCCAGTTCCCACAGTCGTTAGGTCCCAAAGAAAACCACACAGAGGCCTCCATAAGTTATAAACTGTTTAGCCCATTAGCTCAGGCTTCGTATTAACTCTTATAACTTATATTAATCTTATAACTTAATTATCTGTGTTAGCCACATGGCTCAATACCTTTTTCAGTGGGCCAGGTCACATCCTGCTTCTTCGGTGTCTGGACAGGACTGAGGAAAAGAGCTTCCTTCTTCCCAGAATACTCCTGTTCTCATTTCCCCACCTCTACTTCCTGTGTAGTTGTCCCACCTATACTTCCTGCTTGGCTATTAGCCAATCAGCATTTATTTAAAACATAATTGGCAGAATACAGAATTGTCCAACACCAGCTTGGGGTGCCTCTAGAGAGGATTATCTGTGCAGATCCATGTAGCAAGTGTCTCTGATGACTTTCAACATTGAGGTTGAGTTGATGATAGCTGCTAGAACACATCCAAAGGCAAAGTTGGTTTTGCAGATTGCCATTGATGATTCCAAAGCAGTTTGTTACCTCAGTTTTAAGTTTTGTGCCACACTCAAAACCAACAGATTTCTCCTGGAACCAGCTAAACAACTAAATATTGATGTCATTGGTGTCAGCTTCCATGTGGGGGTATGTACTGATCCTGAGACCTTCGTATAGGCCCTGTCGGGTGCCCGCTGTGTCTTTGACATGGGAACAGAATTTGGTTTCTGCATGTATCTGCTTGATATTGATGGTGGCTTTCCTGGATCTGAGGACATGAAGCTTAAATTTGAAAAGACCACCAGTGTGATCAACCCAGCTCTGGACAAGTACTTCCCACCAGACTCTGGGGTGAGAGTCACAGCTGAGACAGGCAGATACTATGTCAGCTTTCACAATCAATTCCAAAGAAAATTATATGGTAAGAGCAGCCCAGATCTGATGATGATGATCAGTCAAATGAGCAAACCTTCATATATTATGTAAATGATGGAGTATATTGATCACTTAACTGTATTCTTTGTGATTATGCATATGTGAAGGCCTTG
>LOJH01019618.1:0-21136 GCA_001685095.1 Ellobius talpinus | reverse complement strand
CGCTGCCGCTCCTCCTCAGCCCTTCGCTTCTCCTCCAGTCTGCGGTTCTCCTCTCCTTGATCTTTCGTACTCCTCCTCTCCTTCCCACATTTTCCTCCTGTTCATTCTCTCTGCCTGCCAGCTCTGCCTATCCTTTCCCCTGCCTCACTAATGGCCGTTCATCTCTTTATTAGGCCATCAATTGTAGACAGGCAAAGAATAACAGCTTCCCAGAGTTAAACAGATGCAGCGTCAACAAAAGCAGCACATCTTTCCATCGTTAAACAAATGTAACCTTGAAATAATATTCTGCAATAGATGGAAAATGTCCAAGCTATGCTATGGGAGCTTGCAGAGGACATGTGATAGAGGAGGAACTTTGCATATAAGTTTCAGGTTTGGTCTGAAGTATAAATAACAGAAGATATGGGAGGAAGTTGGAATCACATCTTAAGGTCATTAAAATAAAATGTTAAAAAGTCGAGGGAACATTGTGAATGATGCCATAGAGGGCTACAAAGAGGAGAAATTAGGAGATAATGGCCAAAGTGTATAAGGATTCTGTTATGTAGATGACCTGCTTCTAGAAACCTGATGTCCACCATGGTGACTACAGTTACAAAATTCAACATTTGACAAGACCGTGGGCCTTAAAAGTTCAGAGCACAAAATTCAATTAAAATAAAAATACATAATCTGATGCATTCACAAGGTTGACTATACTAATCACTTCACAGTCTGTACAGATGTCGAGAAATTTTGCTGTGCACCACACGAATATGCTGAATTTGTAATAAAGGAAGGCAGAAACAAATTGGGGGTTTTGGAAGTTGTTTTCAATTTTTCATAATATTTCACAGATTTTCCTCAAGTTATTCAGAGGAACAGGAGTACCAGAGAGTTGGAGCTATTTGTGTGCGTGTGTTTGTTTATAGTTTGTCTTCTGAAAACCTTGCAAAATGCCAATGTCCACTCACTGCAGAACCTTTATGCCTGTGGGCACATACTCTGCAGCTGGCTACTAGGTTGCTCTCTTTCCTTTTGCCAGCACCCACACCAATCTCTGCAGTCCCCCAACTTCCATAACCCTATCCCTTTGCATTCCTTCCTCTGTCGGCTTGAGGTCTTGCCTTCTCGTGCTGGCCGTGTCATACAAGGCTGTATGGCAGGGGATGGCATTTGCCTTTGCCAAACACAAGGATTACCAATCCTTCTAAAGAACACTTGTCATTCCAATAATAAAACCAACCGCTGTATCCATATTCAAAGGCGGCACTCAGGGTGATCTGGTATACCTTGGCTAGCTTTTACCAGATTTCTGTTTCAGGTCCTGTTGTCCCCTGGAAAAGTGAAGGCCGTCAAGGAACATATGTTGCCTCTGAAGTAGTTAGCTGTGAATTTTCTGGCTCACACAGTTACTATATTGTCCATGATGGTGAAATATCCTCAAGCAACCAAGGAAAATATGACGAAAAATGTTAACTTTTAGCACAAAACAGAAAACCCCAGAAATGTGTAAATATGGTCAGCCCTACAAAGAAAGGGACTTAAAGCCATGTTTAATTAGTAGAAGGCATAAAAATGTGACCAAAAATTGTACAAGTAGAAGTGGAATGTTCAGAAAACAATAAACAAAGAAGTGGAATGTTCAAAACACTAGAGTAAGAAGACAGAAATCCTGGTGAATGTTGTTCTCATCCTGTCTATATCGTGTGTTATTTCTATCATCACCAAAATACAAAGCCTTCAATACATACAAAGATGAAGAAAATGATGTCAATGGCTCAACTATGAGAGAACAGAACTAGTACTCCCAGGGGAGACTGATTTGAAAGACAAGAGCAAGGTTAAAGCTGAAGGATGACCCAGGTGAGGCTGAACAGGATGGTCCCACCATCACCCAACACCCTTCATCCCTTCGACCCCGTCATTGTCCCTTGTCCTGAATCCCTCCAGTGGTACTCTTGGGGGCACTACTCTCCAGCTCCATGTATACAGAGGATTTTCTGTCTCTATACTCAGATCTGCCAAGGACAGAGCCAAATAAAGATCCTTGAGCCTCTGTCTACAGTGGCTGCTCCAAATGTGGGCCAGAGGGTAAAAGTCAATGAAATTTATCCCCTTCGAGATTTTATAAATATTCACTGGGGAAAGGTCATTGTCTTTATTCAGAATTGTGCTTGCTACATGTGCGAGAGAAAAAAAATACACAGGGAAGCATAGCTGAGAAATGAAGAAGGATTTCAGGGAAGAGTAGCATTGGTCCTGAAACTGGGGCATCTGAACCCTCTCCAAGACCCCCAAATCCTCCCATTTTATTCTTTAAGCTGTTTAGCTGAACTAGTTGGATGTAGGTTTCTGGTCTAAACTGGCCTGTGCAGCCTTGTATACCATGATGTACTCAAGCTGTTGGGTTCCTCGGAGAAGGGGATGGAATGGACCAGACCAGAGGCGGAGAGAGAAACCGAGGGTCTACTCTGATGTCTGCCATGACTGCCTCAGAACACGCTCACTCCTTTCAATCCATCAAAAAGTGGGGCCTGGCAAGATTTATCCCTACTGCTTGTAATGGCTTTTTGGAACACATTCTCTTTCAAGGGATACCTTGCTCAGTCTAGATATAGTAGGGAGGGCCTTGGTCCTTCCTCAAAGCAATGTGCCTTACCCTCTCTGAGGAGGGTTGAGGTGGGGGCAAAGGTAAAAGGAATGGGAGGAGGGGACGGAATGGGAACTAGGATTTGTATGTAAAATGAAAAAGGTAGTTTTTTTAAAAAAAATAATACAAACAAACAAATAAACAGATAAATAATGGCCTCCCCTTTACTTCCGGCAGCCTGAAAATTCATTGCTCAGACAAAACAGCTCTCCTTTCACAGACATTTCTTCATGGAGAGAAAACCAGTGAGAATGAATGGAGAGTTACTCTGTAGGGATTGACTGAATTCTAAGCCTCCAAGTCCTTCCTTGGTTAAGGATACTGAACAAGAAAGGATGTCTTGCTTTACTGCATCTCCCGGACCTTACTTGGTTAAGGAAGCCATGACTGCTAGAGATCCTTTTTTCCCACATTTTCTTCCCTCTTTAAACACAAGCTGACCCTGGGGGGAGGGGTGTGCTCTGGTTACACAAGAGTGTGGATCAGATTCACAGCCAGTGGCAATAGTGCTTATTAAGCACATCCTATGTCTCGGGAAGCAGGGAATTATTTTATTTTGAAGAAATTACTTTGTAAAATGCCATCACCTTTCTCTATTCAATATCCACGACCTACTCCCACGGTGCTTGGTTTGGTTGCTTATTGAGAAGACTGTAGGAAACAGGGCAATCAGAGCCTTGTGTAAGAACTCACTAAACCAAATAGAATCAGCAGCCCTTCCCTTTCATGCTCTCTCTGCTTTAATTACAGTGTCAGAATGTTGACTTAGCCGATCAGGGAAATTTTCCCAAATTTATAGTAAAGTTTTTATTCCATTATTGTAAAATAAAGGGTATTATGAAGTCCCTGCATTGCCCAACACTTAAAGTCCAGTCAGCGGTTGGTACACCATTATATGCTCAGTAAACATCTAAGAGGGCTGACTTCAGCAATGCTGCCTACCCATCTGCACAGGCTCAGAGACACACTTCTGAGTCACACCGGCACGAGGCTTGCTGAGGAATTGTTTGTGTGAATATATGTAAGTGGGAGACATCACTGAAAAAGACAAATTGCGTTCTTCTCCTTAGAAGCACAAACAAACAGAGAAGCAAACAGAAGTTCCTTTAGAGCCAGGCTTCTTCTTGCATTCCCTCAGGCCAAGCACCATGGCAAGTGGACAATAACCGCTGACCTGGACATGTGGAAACCACTTTGTAGCTATCAGGGAGGAAATGGTGGAGAGAGTCCTGTGTTCCTACAGCCACACCCTTCTGGCCAAGGTCAGTGTCTTAGTCAGCAAGAGCAAGTTGCTTAATCACCAAGCAGGACTGGGATCTCAACCTTCAAACCCAAACTGTAATGCCTCTGCAGCTTTGGTACAGTCAGCATGCCCTACCAAGGAAGTAATTCTTCTTTCTCCTAGACAGAAATTATGAAACACTCTTGCCTATTCAAATATAACCCATTTCTGTCCTTACAGGATACATTTACTGCACACAGTAGACCAAACACTGAAGCCACTAATCTAGTCTACCTTCCAAGTGACATGCATTCTCTCCACCATGCATTTTCTTCTAATTTCTCTCAACAATAAAGAAAGATTACCCACAAAAATCATTGGGCCTTTTCCAAACAGATACCTGAAGGAGAAATATCTGTCAATCAATATTCAGAGATGCCTCCTAGGGAGGGAAACATTGGCAAACACTGCTTCTCACCCTCCTTCAGAATCCTCGGCTCCAGTTCTGCTTTGATCCTCCCTAACAGAAACCTACCTGTGGCTCTTCCTCAGAATTGTGGCTGTCAATCTTCGGTTCCCCTGCATTTCTCTTCTGGAAATGCCCTCATCAACTTGTCAGGCTTGTTAGCATCTGAAGGTAGTCTTCACAGCCCCTCTTCGCTGAAATCCTCTCTCATCCCTTAATCATTCCCAATCTTGATTACTATAATTTCTCCTTCATTGTCCTCTTGGAATTCATATCAGTTAAGTCATGAGTGGACAAAATATGTAGTGAGAATGCCATTTCCTCCTGACTGTACTCACTCTTTCCCAGATGCATTTGCCTCAGACTCGGAGACAAACAGTTCCTGTTCACTCACACCACTGCAGTTGTTGGGTTGCTTACTTTGAATTTTGTTTGTTTGTTTCTTTGTTTGTTTTCAAGACAGGGTTTCTCTGTAGCTTTGGGGCCTGTCCTGGTACTAGCTCTCATAGATCAGATGGCCTTGAATTCATGGAGATCCCCCTGCCTCTGCCTCACAAGTGCTAGGATTAAAGGCATGTGCCACCACCACCGCCTGGCTTGGGGAACATACTTTCTAATAAACTGAAATTTGTAAGAAAATGGTTTCTCTGAGTTTAACAAGTTTTGAATAAATGATGAGATATTCAATTCTAACATCTAAGGAAATAAAATGCAAATTTTAGAAAACTATGTAATCAAAGGAGGATCATTTCAAGCAATAAACCCTTCAACCTGGAAGGCTTGGTTTGATGAAGTCATTATCATTCTGAAGACTTTTCATAGGAAAAGCGAGCAATTCTGAGCAGTGGAGAACAGATGAAAAACCATTTTCTCACATGTATGCTGGTGATTTACTTCGTAAAAATATTTTAAATAAAACTTCAAGGGGCAATCTGGTTTCCCCTTTGTAAACAAGGCATGGTCGCTCACACTTTTAATCCCAGCACTTGGGAGGCAGAGTCAGGCGGATCTCTGTGAGCTCATGGTCAGTCTGTACTATAGAGTGAGACCCTGTCTCGATAATTTTTTCTTATAAATTTCTGAAGCACAATAAATATTAGCCGGGCTATTCTCTCATGTTCTAGCATGCTCCACCCTCTCCCTCCCTCTCTCCCCTCTCTTTCTTTTCCCAATCTCTCCCTCCCTTTCCCTCTTTCCCCTCTTTCTTATCTCTTTCTTTCTCTCTCCCTCCTTACCTCTCTCTCTCATATACACACATATATCACACACATACACACACATACACACACACACACACACACACAAAACAGTCCTGTGTTGGTACCCAGTTTGGGTGGGGGGCAGGATGTCACAGCCATCACGATGAGAAATGTTATTTTTTTGAAGCCTACAATAAACCTTTGTTCTAAACCTCTTTTTGAGGTTCAATGGCAGCCTAGCTAGAGAAAGAGATCGATCGATTCAGGAAGCTCTCTGGGTAGATTACAGGAAGGCCTTCCATGCAAGAGGCACCAGCAACACAACTCATAGGAGTGAGTGCAGAGGGAGGAGAGGAGCAGGCAGGCAACAGTGCAGCAAACACCTGGCCGTCTCCAGTCCACTGCGATGAGCCCCACCAGATCAGCCCGTCCCTGGTGTAAACAAAAGCGACAAAAAGCGGATCTCATATGCCATGGATACTCATACTGCAAAGGTAAAGGATAATCACTATGAACAAAATTCTAATATAGGGAAGAAAATCTATTAGCAATGACCTTTTTATATGTCTTTGAAATTGTAATTTTAATGGAAATTTTAATATAATGGTTTTGCAAAGTTGCAGGTCTGCTTTGAACTGAATGGAAGTTGTTAGTGTCTTTCTGGCAGAGGGCCTTAGAATGCTTAACAGCAGCAGGAGTTCCCGAGTTCTTTACTTTCTCTTTGAAATAAGGAGCTACAGAATGTTATCTGTGTGCTTTAACACATAACAAAATCTCAAAGAACTCTATGGGGCATTGAATTTGAATCCTAAGTGTCATTTTAAGAAATGCTCTCTCTTTAGCATTACTATCCAAGTTCAAGGCGAAAGCTAGTGTATCTGATCATAGCAAAAGGCACCACAGTAGCAACAGAGTTCCCAGGAGAGTACTCACCACTCCTCCCCTGAAGCCTGCCTGAGAGAGAGAGCAGCCAGGCTGGGAGCACCCAATGCTTCACAGGTCCAACCAGCTCCTGTGCACATGCTTACAAGCTTTCAATCCTTATAAAGGCCACGTTCCTTACAGAAATAAACATCTCACTCCCGAGTGCGATGTGAACCAAGAATGCCTGCACCGGTGCTGTACTTGGTCAGGTAGAGGTGCAACAGTTTCCCAAGCTCTACCAGTCCTTTTCATTGCAGTGTTAAAAAGAACTAAACCAACAGACAACAGAATTTTTTTTTAACCAGTCCTTGTATGATCATAAAAGAAATCATAGGAATATACAAGGCTATCAACTCAAGCTAGAGCTGTGATGTTTTCATTAATTCAACATAATCTCTACTTCCAGAAGATGTGCTATATTTATTGCGTAAAACTTAGGAGATTTTAATAATTACCAGTTACTGAAACAATTGGTTCTAATGAACTAGTTCAGGCTGACTAGTTGTTAGGCCAATTTATGTCTGTCAAATTTGCTCGTTAAGGTAGCAAAAACAACAATGAAAATCAGTTTGCTATGAATGATTCTGAAATCCGAGCACTGGCTAAAATCAGTTATTGTTAAAAAGTTATTGTTAAAGTATGTTATATTTTGGAAACTGAAAACCTGTTTCTTCCAGTAAAAAATAATGAGAATGTTTTAAATCCCAGAGTTCTGCAAAAAAGAAAAAGAAAAAAAATAATGCTTCTACTACCTAAATTATCTACAGAAATTAAAGTCATTTATTTTGAGTTGCTAAGACTAGTGGGGGGGTATAAGAAGACTCAAGAAAATAGGGAGTATTTCGCAAGAGAGGAAAAGGTCATGCTGCTGGCTTCCTAAATCAACTACTGGCATATATTATGACTGAACTTAGCTGCTCAGCTATGCATCATCACAAACTATTTTCTATAGAATTTTCTAATTTCCTCTACTTTGAAATATCAGACAACTGAAAAACTTCAACCTGAAATATTGCCGTAACCACAGTAAAACCACAAGTTTTTTCAAAAATATGTTTCAGGTACTTCTTAAGGGTCTGTTCTCACGATCACCTATAGTCTCTAATTATTAATAAAATAGAATATCTGAAAGCAGGCCCAGGATCCCCTCTAAATTTCATATAAATGCTCTACATATATAAGTTGTTTGAACTAATATGTTTGCCACTCCATGGATTTTAGATACAGTCAACACTAAAATTAACCAAGGTGTTATCACGAATTATTGTAGATTATAAATTATGGGAGTCACTCTAATGTTATATATTCTATTAAGATTTAATAATCTGTCTTCTCTTACAAAAGAGTGAAATCAGTTGTAATATAACATGTTTACATTTTAGCTTAGCTATCAATATTCTATGATTAAAAATCAGCCAGTGTTCACTTGAATTATGTTCAACTGTAATAATTAAGTCTCACCAATAATTTTGCTGCTTATAACAAAAATTTAATTATATTTTAACATCTTTCACCTGGTTATATGGCATGTATGTAGTTTGAAAAGCTCTATCAAATCTTTCATGGAGCTAAATTAAGCATAAATATTAAGAAACTAAGTTATCCTACAGGAATTAGAGGCTGGTTCAACTGATGGAAATACCACTCTCAAGGATTTTCTCACAAGCTAACGAATGCCTAAAAGAAATTGTTCCGTAAAATAAATCTGAAATCCAACTATTAGACTATGGTTTCCAGCATATGATGGGTCTTTGGCTTCTACTAAAGGATTTTAGTATGTACCTGTTACAATTAGTATTGTATCCCAATTAGTCTGATCACAGCACATGTCTACCTACCATGCTAAAAACAAAACAGATCTACAAAGGAAATTCCTTTTAATGCTATAAGTAAGCTTCTATTTAAAATTTACCTTATATGCATTATAACTTACATAAAATTAAAATACTGCTTTGGGCATTGGTTAGAGTAAAACACTGGAGCAGGAATTTAGAATAAATTTGAGCGTAATACCACAATGTGTACAAGTGAGATGAAGACCAGAAAAGCCAGTTGTGTAGTTGAAAGGGAGGGGGTGAGGCTGTGGTGGAGATGCCCGTCTGAATCTGGAGCCTGAGATCAAGGAGGGCCTGAGAGCAGAAGACTGACGTTTCTACTCCTCAGGGACAGGGCAGGAAATGAGTCTTCCTCTACTTCTGGCTGTTTTCAGGCCTTCGCAGATTCAATCATGTCTACTCACATTGGGATGGGCCATCTGATTACTACAGGCATCATCTAGAATGTGCACACACCTCATCCAGAAACAGACTCATTGACACGCTGAAACAGAATGTTAAATCAGGTATGTGAGCAAATCAAGTTGATGTAAAGTTTAGCCAACACGAACACATCAGAGAATATTTGTTCAAAACCTAAGCAAATAACAAAAGAGACTAACACTTCAGTCATTGTGCCGTTAATGATAAAGAAATAAATCTATGCCGCTGCTTCAAGCCACATTACACTAAAGATTATGGTCAAATACCATAAGACTATTAAAAAACATCAAAGGGATGGGCTTGAAAGAATGACTCTTATCTGTAGATGTTATGACAGATCAGAAGGGAATTTATAATATAATGTATAGCAAAATGAAAGGGGAAAGACTTCAAAAGCTAACACTTTCAAGATCAGTTAATGGCAATCACGGTAATAATTTTTGCAAGTTAACAACTGAATTCTTTTTAAAGAATTATACAAAACAGATACAACAAAAATATGGTGCTGAGAAACACATATGTTTATGAGAAAGAATATAAAATATTAGCCCTACATAATTATGCTAGGTTCAAAAGAAGAAAAATAAAGATTATGCAGGTAGCAAATTTGAGGGACTACATCAATATAAAATTGAGGTTTTTCTGGCAGTTTAGCAGCTGCACATGATATTTTAATTATTGTCTGCATCCCCCCAGACTAACCAGTCAAAACAAAGAGAAAAATATATGCATCAATATAGACACAAGATAAAAAAAAAGAGGTGGGTGCTGTGGAATAATCCTCTACACTATGAATATGCATTATTCTCATTGGTTAATAAAGAAGCTGATTGACCAATAGCTGAACAGGATATGATTAGGTGGCAGAGTCAAACTGAGAATGCTGGGAGGAAGAAGGGCAGGGTCTGGAGTCCTCAAGAGACTCAGAGAGAGAAGCAAGATGACCTTGCTGTACTGAGATAAGGTACCAAGTCACATGGCAAAATGTAGATAAGAAATATAGGTTAATTTAAATGTAAGAGTTAGCTAGTACAAGCCTGAGCTATTGGCCAAGCAGTTATAATTAATACTGAGTCTCTGTGTCGGCTATTTTGTAACTGGTGGGCGACAAAGAAAAGTCCACCTACAGGTGCTTGAACGGAAGTGGAACTAAATTCCTATGTGATATCAGTGGGAAAGCAAGCTCCTCGCATTGATCCACGGCTCGCTCAATGCCATGTAGATTCTAGATTCGTTGGACTTAAATATCAAAGCTAAGGGTAGAAAACAATAGATTTTCCAGTTGAAAAATCTCTGTACCAATAAGAAGTATTCCATGTCTACTGAGACTAAACCAGCAAGACATTGCTATACTGAGATTATTTTTGTGATAAAGGGTGAAAAAAGCTAAGTCACAGATAAGTGAGTTTCAAAACAGCAACTATCAGACGCTCATTATCCATCATTTAAAAAGTCATAAAATATTAAGCTTAATAACCAAACAGAAAAAATAGACGAAACAAGGATAGTCCACAGAGGAAAAACAGAACTAAGGACCTAAAAATCTCTTCAGCCTTTATAGTATCAGAAAGCTAAGAAAAAGAAAATAAAAGCAGGATATAGATCCTGGAAAAGATATTGAGGTGGATGAAAACTGACAACGTAACCACATCAAGGTTGCTGCGACGACTTGGAAGTGAAACATTCGTTGTCCTGTGTGTAGAATAGTGAGAGCATCTTCAAGAATGTTTTCGTGGTAGTAAGTGGAATCACCCCTTCCAGCTGTAGCTGCAGATCCTAGAGAAACTGCTGGCCATGTGGCCTAGGGAGTATTGCATGCATCCACTGACTGAGGACACAGCAATAATGGGAGGAAACCTAAGCAGCCATCAACAGGAGGATGTGTGCAGGAATCAGCACACTCATCAATGCAGAATATACATGGTAGTGCATCAAGAGCAGAGCTGTGTTGGTATGGAAAACTGAAAAAGCAATGGAGGGACTCTCATAAAACAACACTGGATTTTATAATGTTATCAGACACAAATGTGCTATGCATCAATATAACTTGATGTTCAGGATATAAAAGCAAGCATTATGTACTAATGGACAGTAAATTAAGAATAATTAACTCCTCAAATGACAGACACAGCCTTAGGGAAGAATATGCAGGGACTTTATCTTTGTTTTATTTCTTTACAAAAAGAAGCAGACGTCAAAATGTTAAAACATGATGAAACTGAATGGCTGCGTGCATGTTTGTTATTTTTCAATACAGTTTCCGGAGCTAAAACATTTCTAAAATTCAAAGAAAATATGTTTGTAAATCTCATTAAGGAAGCTCAGCTCAACCTTCTTGAGCATCAAGGACTAGAACAACACAGACAATATCAATGTTTAACTTTTACAATATGCAAACACTCCTTGCTACCGTAAACTCTCTAAAACCTTTTTCATTAATTTACCCCATGTGTTTCAGCCTGTCATATTATTGATCCAGCATATGACTACAGATTAGTCAGTCACCCCTCCATTCTTACATGCCTAGTTACTCAGCAAATCTGAACTCCCCGTATTGTGTCATCTTATATTGGCTGTAAGGTTCATTTAAGTTGTTTTCTGCAATTCACTTCACAGCTAAAATTTCATGCCCGGGTTGGTTGATATTAACTGAGGGTAAGAAAACATTAACCTTCATGGTCATAACAGAACCCTGGGCAATGCCAGGCCTTTGCTGGGCCCCACCTCTGCTGAGTGGTGGCTTTTTCTTCATTGCTCAGTACAGCTGTGTAGGGAAGTCATAACAGAAACCTGCTGCATAGACTGTGGAGAGAAGTATGGACTCTGGGGTTAGGACGGAAGAGTGCTGTCAAGGGGAGGGACCTGGAATGGAGAAGAGAGCATGTCAGTCTATGGACTTCTGTCAGGAAGGGGTTAGAGAGGAACAGTGCTGTTGAGGGGAGGGACCTGGAATGCCAGCTCCTTCTATCACTTGCTCACCCCCTATGTGGCCTGTAACCAGCTTCCTTTCCCAACCTGCATCTATTCAGTAGAGATAACAGCACTGTCCTGCTATCTGACAGGACTGCTGTGGCCTCAAAGAGACAGCACATGTGGACATGCACAGATCACTAGCAGGCAATATACTGATCCTCTGGAAATGGAGAAACATACTAGTAAAACGAAAACCCAAAATTCTCTTTTAAAAAGTTTAATTAGGGAAAATTAATTTATTGGGTTATGTCAGCTGTGCATGACTTAGGGCATCAATGACAGAAAATTCTCCATGGTTGGCTAACCACCAGACAACGACATTTCAGAAAGGATTCTACTAAACGTGAAGCTGAGAAAGCTGAAGCAAGAAGGTATTTGGAATATTATCTTCTAAAATTGCTCATGAAACAAAATAGAAGGATGATTGCAATTTGTACAGAGAAATCAACATGGCACTAGCTGAAAGTGTGGCAAGGTGTTACTGCTTTCCTGAATGCTATGGCTCTAACGGCATGCTCAGGGGATCCCAGGGCGCCTGGGGACTTGGAAGAAGCCATCAGGGCAGCTTACCTTCACAGTGACACTGTGACAACATCTACCTGCTTTTTGGCGTTAATATTTGCACAAGTGCTGAAGACATATGTGCTAGCAGATCAGTTGCTAGTGTCTCAGCACTAAGGCCTTAGCACCAAACGCAAGTCACTGTGCTCCTTATTAAAATGTGGACTTCACCTAATCATGTTCTCACTCCAGGACAAGGGGAGCTCTTATCTAGTACAGCAGATGCTGAGAAAGTCTCTTTGTTTTAAGGAGAAGCAACTGTGTGGCTACTTCCGTGATAAGCAGATACATTTCTCAGAAAACGTCATTCCAGTTGAAGGGAAATCCAACAAATGGTGATTAGTTCAGGTTGGGTTTGAAGCAGACACTTTTGCAAAAATAAACAAAATGCAATTGTCACTTAAAGGAAATCCACTCCTCCTCATCACAAACGGCACTAATGTTTGGCACAAAAATTAGAAATTTGATAAGCATCTGTCACTAGGCCAACTGTAAGGAAAACTTGCATACAATACTATAAAAGCTTCCTACCACAGTGAGCCCTCACCAGGGCGATAAGAATGTTGGAAACGGGACTTGCTAATGCTTGATAATGAAGAGAGCAAGGGGGGGGTCCAGCTCTGAGTCACTAGCACAAACCTCCTGTGATAAACAAAAGGTGATTTGTCACAGTTTCTGAGGTTTCAGCCCAGGTGTGGCTAGCTTAACTCTATAATTTGAGGGCCCTGTGTGGGCAAAATATCACAGTAGAAAGGATGTGGTATAGTAGCACTGCCACAGCCCAGGACAGTCAGGGCAGAAGGGGGAGGGGTGATCTGGAACAATATAACCTTCACAGTCACATAGCTAATGACCCACTATCACTGTGCATAACAGTACATTCACTTACTAATGCACTGATGACAGTAATGTGTTTATGATCTGGTCCACCTCTCCTTAGTGTCAGCAAATGAGAACCAAGCCTATAGCACATCTGCTCTCAACTGGACCCGTCATATGCATACATGCACAGTCATGTTGTTAAGATGTGTACAATCCATATAACTCAATAAATCAATAGTTTCTAAATGACATGGAGCTGATATTATATTAATTATAATATATTATATCGGGAAAAATTCAAAGTCCATGACCAAACAAAAAAAATGTAGAGCCAAAAAAATGATTTTTAAAAAATCCATTTCAGAACCACATGGCATGCAATCTTTAACAAGTACCATTTTGACTAATAATATCAAAAATTAGTATGTTCATTATTAAAATATTTCTTCACTTTTTGACCAATATAATCAGATACAATCAAAACAGAGAACAGAGTGGAGGCAGAGAAAGGACATTATAAAGTTCACATCAATTAATAACTCAGTTAACTCAGGTACAAATACATTCTTCATACTCGACAATTCCCACTTAGACAAGGGCTACCCATGAAGAGACTTTGCCAAATATACTCTCATCTTTCGCAGCACTTTCTGGCTCCATAGGAACCTTACTGTGATCACCCCTGCATAAGAAGTTAATTTGCAAGCAGATCCTCGTCGAAGCACAACAGCTTATTTAAAAAAAAAATCACTCAACTGTGTCCACACTGTGCTCTTTGACTGGTAAAAGAGGGTCAACTTGACAATCATAAAGGGAATATTTTACACTGTTTTATTTTCTAATAGCATAGATATAACTAATCAGAAAATTATTAGGTAGGAAATTTTAACTTTGTCAATATCAACATAAGCAAACTGGGTTGTGAATTTTGAACTTTGACTCATTTTTCAAGGAGGTCATGATCCAGGGGTACATAGCTCAATTCTCAACAACTGTAACGTTCTCCTAGAAAACAAGCTAGAAGGAAGTGGGAATAATAGAGGAACGGCATGATGGGACAAAATAAAGAGCGATGTATAGAATTCACAGAGCAAGAAAATAATCAGTAGAAAAGAAAAGACTAGAACATCAGTAGAGATTGGAGGTGTTTGATAAATTGCTACACCTGGTAAAAATGCAAGAGAATTAGATATGGGAAAAGATTTTGGGTGAGAGGAAGAAAAACCACAAAGAATACACTAAGGTGAAGGGAAAGAGAGGTGGAAGAGTTGAGCAACTTTGGCTCAGGGCTGCGGACTCCATTCCGAGCACAGGGAGACCACATACTGTTGCCTGCTTCCAAAAGCTGTCTTTATAACCCCCACATGTTCCCCACATTGTCCATCACCTATTATGACAGTCTCTTTATCACCTTCCATTTGTTTCTTTAGCTCCCCCAAATCACTACGAGACAACAAAATTCTGTCTCCAGTCAATAGATGATCCCCCACCCCACCAAAAACCTCACTAAGCCAAGAGGCAATGGTACATTATAGAATGTTCTTGTTTCCTGTTAGTCTGAGACTGTAAGCACCAGTTACTTTTACAGAACCCAAGAGGAAAACAGTAGCCACAGAATCCAGTTCTCTATGAAACCATATCCCCCTAAAACTGCCTTTGCCAGTTCCAGAGGGTGATGCTAAAACAGAATCTCAAGGCATGCATGTGTCTACAAAAACTTCTTGCCTATAAAGAAAACCAAAGTAGAAACACTTAAAATAAAGCTGCTCTTGTGTTCTCTAAAGCCAGACAAACCATTCTAACAGCGCAGGCAAGCAATAAGAACCCAATGCACATTGCGTCTGTCAAAGGCATGCTTGCCAAGTGTAACATTCTTTTTGTATTTAAAGAGGTATCAATAAGGTATTTTTGAAAAGAGAATTCTACCATCTACCAAAAATGCTACATATAGCCTATTTTAAAGTTAATCAAAAGTGGTGTCTATAACATCTCAAATAAATCAATACATTGGGATGATAGCTGAAATTTTCCATTATTATTACTATGTTGTCTCATTAGTTGTAGTTTTTGGAGAACCAACATGACATGCTTTTACTTCAACAGCACACAGAGATTTCTGACCTACTTCCACTGAAGCCCAGCCCACAGCCACAGGAATCTATCCGAAAACATGTCAGGACAATCTTCGGTAAGACAAGCCAGGAATTCCCTCAGTAAGAGAATATCTGCTGTTGAAATATTTTTATGTCTATTTTGAGGGGGGAAAAAACCTTTTGGAACACACAATAACTCCCCTCCTTTAAATTCATGAAAAATTCCTCACTTCCACAACACCGACCTACAAATAAAAGCCCCAGATATGAAAGGCTGTTGATGTGCCAATGGTAATGGGTACTGGGATACAGGGACCTAGGCTGTTGATGTGCCAATGGGGATGGGTGCTGGGATACAGGGACCTAGGCTGTTGATGTGCCAATGGGGATGGCTACCGGGATACACAGACCTAGCATGAGTGGCCACTCTGGCAGGGCTGCGCATACCATTTGGAAAAGGGTTTAAACTCAAAGGTTATTCAAATTTGAAATGATTCTTGCAAGTCAGAAAACGCAACGATCCCAGCAAGAACCAAGGTAAGGACATGGTGGTCCTCAGGCTCAGGTGGCCAAAATCCAGAGTCCCTCTTGTCAGATCTTTCGCAGGCAGTAAGGTAAGAGGGTAGAGAACACGCCGAAGCTCACTGAGTTCCTAAGCCCAACATCGAAGCACATACTGGAGGAATTTGCTGAATTTTATATATTTACTCTCTTAAAAATGACATTTATAGCCTTCAAATTAGCTAAAAGTGTTTTATAATTACCTACAAAAGAAATGCAGCAGTTAAATATAGTGTCTTCTGAGAGAAGAAACGTCAGTCAGCTTAGCAAATGACAATGTTATACAAAAATGAGTGTATGTAAAAGTAAATAAGATAATTTACATCTTTCGAAATGAGCTAAAAGATCATACTGCAAAAAGGGCAACCCAGAATGGGTAGACTGCCCGTCAACTGCATGTCTGCTATGCAGAGATGAGGACCTGAATATAATCCCCAGCATCCTGGTAAAGAAACCACACCCTGGGGGCGGTGCCCATTGTCTATAGTCCTAGCACTGGTGTCAAGCAGAGAACAGCAGCTGCCAGTGTTCGGGCCCTGGCGCAGGAGCTCAAATGGCAAGCCCAAGATTCCAATGAGAGACTTTGTCTCCAAAGCTGACTGAGACACACACACATGTCCTTAGGAACAACACCTCCACATGTACCTTCACACACATGAACTCATACACAAAACCACACATAAGCAGAAATCACCAAATGCTAGCAGTAGTCAGGTTTTAAAAACTATATCTGATTTACTGAAAGTACACTAACACTGAAAACCTTTCTTTTCTATTCAGTAATTTTATTTCTATTCTATTACAAGGCAACTTTTCTTAATATTGATAGCAAACACGCTTTAGCTGTAGCAGTAATTCTTAGGCATTTCCTATAGCTATTGATGAAAGAATACTAAATTTCCCTTAGAGCTGAGTAGTATTCCATTATATATACACCATTTGCTATTATTGATTCATCAGCTCATAGACAACTACGTAGCTTCCAACTCTTTGCTATACTGACTAAAGCCGAAATGACTAGGTGACTGCAAATTCATCTGTGGCGGGGTCTCAGCTCTCTGCGAACATGGCCAAGAATGGAACGGCTGGGTCATGTGGTTGCTCTACTTTGAATTTTTCTGAGAAATCTAAAAACTGATTTCCACAATGTGTAAAGAAAACCGAAGTAAAACAATTAGGAGGATGGACCTAGGATGCGCAATACAAAATGAAAGCCAGACAAGCAAAAAGAAATAAAAGGCATGTTCTCATTCACACATAGAAGCTAGACATTAACATGTACATATAAGAACAATGCACACATGGCTACAGTGCAACATTAAGAAAAGAGAACAAGACTAATGCAATGAGAAAAGGGAGGTCTGATGTGGTAATGAACATAAGCTATAAAAAAAATAAGGCTATTTTTCTAGTTTTAATTCTTCAGGGAATTTTGTTTACTGGGTGGGGGTGGATAAGTAGATGAAACATATTTGATCCTGAAAATGCAATATTCAATGTGAAGCTTCAAAGCTTTTGTTCTGAATTCCCATTCCAATTGCATAGATGTTCACTGAGTTATATAGACTGGATTTGACTAATTTTAGAGTGAAATGTCTTACTTATTTTCAAGTGTTTTTTATAATCAAGTAAAAATTATTAAGGGGAAAATGCAATGGTTGACAAAAAGCCCACTATCTCTCTTTTGACAAGAAATATTATGATTCATATTTATTATATGTGCGTGTGTGCAGCTTCCAGCCTGTTTGTATATGCACCACAGGGGGACAGTGCCCATGAAAGTCAGAAAAAGATATTCCCCTGGAAGTGGAGGCACAGGCAGTTGTGACCTAATTGATTCCTGTTGGAATCCAGCCTAGGTCCTCTGCAAGAACCGTAAGAACTCTTAGCTGCTCAGCCATTTCTCCAGCTCCTATCATGATTAGCGAAAAATCTTCTAAACCACAAGACAGAAGTTTAGGATAATAATTGATAAATATGAGTTATAATTTTATTAGATCTGTATGTGAAAATCACAATCTAGTGGTAAGGTAGCTGCTTTTCTCTTGGTCAAAATCTTACTCGGCTTCAAACAGAAAAATAAATACTGAATTGCTTCATCTGATGCAAAAGTTACCACAATAACTCACTCTATGCCCCCCCCCACATATCATCTCCCGTCTTCCTGGGAGCCCTGCTTGGTGAAAAGCCCCAGGTAAAGAACTGAAGGTTGTGCACATTTTGGTAAACGCTCTGGCCTACATTTTCTCAGCTTCTGATGTAACTCCAAAACAGGCCCTGCATAGTGCTCTATAGGCTTATATATGGCTTGTTTTCAGATTTACAGGACAACAGGGATTTGTAGGCTTTAGTAAATTCCCAGCTATCCTCACACAAGATCTCTTTGGAACTCACCAAACAGGAAACAAACAATAAGGAGCTGCTGAGGTGACAGAGTCCTTATTTGTGATGATGACGCAGAACAGAAAATGTCTACCTAGGGAATTTGGGATAATCATGAAAACGGGGCCACTACTGCTCAGCATCCTTTATCACTGGACCACCTCCACAGTCAACTTAATTAAAGTGAAGGGTAACTCCCTGTCCTATAAATAACTCGTGTCTTTGCTGCTCAAAGACCTGTTGAGGTCTGGTGTCAGGGAAAGCGCTGTTGGGGTCTTCCATAGCTACAGCAAACAGGAATTTGAAGACGAAGGAGAGCTAAGTAGGAAGAAACAAAGAAGGAAAAGCAGAAAAACTAAATACTTATTTATCTTTATTTAATCAAAGTTCTGATGATGACTGTGCGAAAATAATCAGAAAGGAGTTGCAAGGAACCAGCAAACTTTAAATACTTAAAGACTGTACAGATTATATATTGCATAGAGTATAGATTGTACCTTGAAAATAGAGGAAAATGCAAGCAGTTGTTTTATGGGAAAGTTGAGGCTGCAATGGTATCACATTCACTCARCAGGGTGTTCTGGCATGTTCTTCCTGACTGCCATGCAGGTGCCAGGCCTTGTGCTCTGTCCTGGAGACACTGCCAGGCTATAATAGCTGCTATCTTAGAACTTTCAGTGTACCAAACTGGCATAAGAGTAAGAAACCATAATTAAACACTAAAACTAACAAATGTGCAGTGGCAAGCTGAGATACAATCTAGCAAAGGAACCTACCTTTAATGTAACCAAGAAAGGAAGATCAAAGAGAAAATAATAAATCTGTGAAAAATAAACACTTGGGCTGAGAAGGACAGAGTCTGTGTGAAGTAAGCAGAGGGCACAAGACCTGCTCTACTGAAGATAATGAAATACGGACAAGCCCCAGGACAGAGGGAGGTCTGTACTGTACTTTAGATCTTTTAAGTCCCTGGAAGGCTGCTCACAAGCTAAAGGGTTAGTTGTCAGCCTTTGCCACCACTGCAATTACAAAGTGGGGTCTAGAGAAAGGATGTTAGGATATTGAGGTTTGTCCTTTGAAGGGATTATTGACACCCTGGCACATTCTCGTCTTTGGATTCCTGTTCATCGGGGGTAGGCAGCTTCCTTTCCCACATGTTCCCATTGTGATACACCATGTGGTCCCAGGCTAACACAGAAAGAAGCAACAACGATGAGACAAAGTAAACATTTCTTTTATCCAATGCTAATTACTCAGATAGTCTGCCCCAGTGACAAGAAGCTAATGCAAAGGTAGCAGAAGGAAAGGAAGAAAGAGAAGGAATTATCAACATACGAGAAAAGGCCAGTGAAGTCAACTGTAAACAGTTCGGTCAGGAGTTCCAGAGGACTCTGCACAGGGAAGAATATGAGGGTCTTCTAACATATGCAGCATCAACACAGCTTTGTTGTTGAAGAGAAATTTCTGTGTAAATAAAGCAAATATCTATTTGGGGAAGGATGAAGAGAGAAAGGAGGGTAGACTGGGAGGGCACACAATTAGGCCTGTGCTATAGTCAAATCATATGCTAAGAACATAGAATAAGAGTAGCACTCCGGAGCGTCCGCTTGCTGTCATCAGACCCTGGGCCACGCAAAATAAATCTGACACAAAGAGGCTCCCTGGCCATGTAATTTAACAAACAAGGAGATAAAACTGGCAGAAAAGAATAGCATGCTGAGGCAAAAGAGAATTCCAAGATATCTTGATGCTGTAATCTGAATGTGAAATGTCTTCCACCAGCTCCCATACCTGAACACTGTTTGGGGAGGTTATACAGCCTTAGTAGGGGGCAGACTGGCAGAAGAAAGACTCCAGAGGTGGAACTCGAGGCTTTCTAACTTGCAAACACCTGTCTACTCCAGACTTGGAGTGTTTACAGAGTGTGATCACTCAGCTTCTGGTTCCTGGCATGATGCACTTCCTGTCTGCCATGCCTTCCCAAATAAAACTTTCTTCCTTTAGTTACTTTTGTTGCAGTATTTTATCACAGAAATGAGGAAGGAACTCAGATACTTGGAAACTAAAACATTCTCAAGACAATGGTCAGGATACAATGCAAAATCTCATAGAAGTTAGATCACGCAAGAAACACAGTTAGAATTTGTTATAGTAACATAGGCTAGAGTTGGAGATGCTGAAATGCAATAGAACTTGAACAAACCATAAGTGAAACTCCTATGTCTCTTGGAAGGCAACTTAGACTAAAAAGTTTAGGTCATAATACTAGTTCAAGGATCATCATATTCCCACCACTGGAGGCAATAATACTTGTACACAAATAATAATATGTAAAAAATTCACTTTCACTTTAGCAAGTGTAATATCAAATTGACTGGGTTTTCTATTTTACACGATGAATCAATAAGGAAAAAGTGGACACGGACCCTCTACCCTGTTCTATTTCAGAGAACGTGGTAAATAAATATTGGCTTTGGTAGTGATTTTCTCCAATACCTTAATCAGCAGGATGAGCTTTATTTAAAGAACAACAGCTAAATGTATGTATGTGTGTATATGTCTGTGTGTCTGTGTGTACAAAGGAGGATATTCCTAATACTGAAATCAAAAACTGTTCAAATGTCCTATTGCCAATAAAATTCCTTGGTCTGACTGTCTGTCTATGGAAGGACCTCATAACTGTCCCCACTTTCTGAGTGGCTAAGGTACACTATTTTCACACTCTACATTATATGTTCCCTACTACTATCATTAATTCAGAATTGACATTGAACACCAATTCACACTTTCTGTGACATGGAAGTGACCAGGTACAAAACCTCAGGTGTTCAGAGTTAGTCTTCACTCTTCATTATTGGTCTTTTTGGTTCTTTGAAAATTCTCAGATCTTTCTCTTATGTGAGTATTTATAAAGGTTGTCTAGCAGACATCTATCAAGAAAAAAATGCAACCTAATTATCCTCCTGTGTTGGCTGGATGTTACTTCCCCAGCAAGGCCTCTGCTTATTCTTTCTGAAGTAGGCAACAGCCCCCACCCCCC
>LOJH01019617.1:0-20204 GCA_001685095.1 Ellobius talpinus | reverse complement strand
TGCATGTCCCCATCACCTGGAACCCATGCAGGCTGCATGTGCATGTCCCCACCACCTGGAACCCATGCAGGCTGCATGTGCTTGTCCCCACCACCTGGAACCCATGCAGGCAGCATGTGCATGTCCCCATCACCTGGAACCCATGCAGGAAGCATGTGCATGTCCCCACCACCTGGAACCCATGCAGGAAGCATGTGCATGTCCCCACCACCTGGAACCCATGCAGGAAGCATGTGCATGTCCCCACCACCTGGAACCCATGCAGGCTGCATGTGCATGTCCCCACCACCTGGAACCCATATAGGCCACTCATGCCCATCCACTCCAACCTGCATACACTCATCTTCCAGGTATACACCCCACCTCTAACTCACCCTTCATTGAGAGACCAATGACTCAGAGCTAACAAATAGGTCCTGGGTTACTTCAGACACTCGCTTGAGGGAATGATCGTCCACGTCATCAAGGATTCTGCATGCTGCTTGGAGGACAAGGTGATGAGGGAAGCCTGGGACCAGCTGCACTGGCTGCACTTTATGCCTGGTCTGTTGCAGAACCTGAGTAGACACAACACTGGGAAAGTCCAGCTTTGTTGTCCCCAAGCCTGCCAGCCCCTATTCAGTTTGTCCTCTTGTCTCTGATGCTGTCCTGCTGTCATTTGTGGCTGTGCAAGGCCAAAGAGAGAGCTACAGAGCAATCATCCTAAAACTGAGGTTATCCAGGCTGGAGCCCTGCATTGTCAGACCAACCCAGACTCTCGATATTCTTGTGAGGCACATGGTCTGAGCTCACCAGGCTCCATGCTGTCGCTGAGGTTTAAAGCAACCAAGATGGAGGATACACTGGGCCACCATGCAGTAGCGCAGAAGGGAAGGCAGTTTTCACCAGAGCCAGTGGCTGGTGCTGCTTCCAGGGCTGGAAGGCAGAGGAGGAGCATCTGCTCTGATCCTAGCTGATAGGAGTGCAGAGCCCAGAGATGCCAATACCCCTCAGTGTGATCCAAGCCAGGCACAGAATAGACGGAGAATGTTTGTGCACATAGAGTATCAGGTCTCCGTCGCTCACAGCCTGCTGTCCTCATCTGGAGCAGATGCATCCAGGTCCTGCCGCACCCGGGACTTCATGTCTGAGGGCCAGCCTACCAGGACAGGGTGTGAAGCAGACGTGAGGCACATGTGCCAGCATCTTGCAGACTGTGCCGTGTTTTCCCTGAGGAAACAGAGGGCCTGGTGGTGATGTAAGTGTTATTGAAAGGAAAACACTAGCTACCAGTTTCCCCAGGCCGTGGCTGTTTCCCAAATAAAACTCTAGGGGTATAGAAAGTCCTTCAGGTTGTTAACATAACCCATAAGTATAAATAAGCTTGGAAGCATGAGGTGGCAACATGTCATTGAGAATGGAACTGAAGAAGCAGGTTGCAGAAGCCTAGGTAGGGGAGTGTGGGGTAGGGCCAGGGAAAGTTTATAGATCATCAGGGGGAATTCAGAGAGTCCGTTTGCCAATGCAAAGCCAGCAGGGGTTACTATGAACTATTCTTCCATATGTATCCTATCCTGTTTCCTACATCCCCACTCTCTGCTCAGACTGGCTTGTTTCACAAAGTTTCCATGGGGTGAAGAGAGGTGAGCGGAGGCTTTGGCACTCTCTGCCCTGTCTAGCTCCCTCTCATATCTTCCTGGTGTCAGCACTGCCCCCATCCAGGTCCTGGCTTCTGGAACTGACTATCAGTGTGTCTTATGCCTGATGGCCAGCTGTTGGTATATGCTATCCTATCCCTGAGTGTACAGGCCAGAAAAGACCCAGGACGGAGGGTCCATTCTCGCACTTGGCCAGAGGATGAGGAGATGTCATGCAAAAAAAACCTCTCCTTCCTCAGTGAACACACTCTTGGCACCTCTGCTACTTTGGAAGGACCACCCCGGGTGGCTACCGTGGTGTGTTCTCACCTTGTTGCCTCCTGTATACTTGTGCATGGTGCTTGACTTTGTCCCTTCTCCTGGCCACCAGGGTGTGTTGACTCCATCACCAAGGATTGTCTCTGGTCTTTATGTTCTCTGACATGGGCGCCTTGCCTCTACTGTCTGCTTTTGAGCAGGTCTCCCGGTGCAACCCAGCCCTTACCCTTTTGTGACTGTCCCTCTACCTTACGAGGTAGTTTTGAGGTTCCACACATGGTCATCAGAGCACCGGGGCTGCTACGGTACATGGCCTGCCTGAACTCTGGGCTCTAAAGATTTAATCAAATAGGCCAGCTGTCACCTGGGAAATTTCAGCTTGCTTGAGATTACGATATATAGACCATCTGGCAAGTTTCCACAGGAAGGAATCCCTGCAGCCAAACAGCACCTTTTACCTTAACAACATTCTCCTTGCTACAGCCCTGGGGGACCCAGGAGTCCTCAGGAAATGAGACAGATTTTTCTTACCTTTACTGAGCAGACACACCGCTGAGTGAGCCAGCTGGGTCTGGAGCAGATTCGCAGGCACTGACACTGAGTTTTAATTCTCACGCTCAGTTCATGGTCCACCCACATCTTTCTCCCTGCTGCTGCTGCCGTGGAAGGGTTCTTATGTGTAGGAAACCGGCTTGTCCCTTTCTGCCCCTCTGTTTCCCTTCCTAAGTCCCTCCATTGAGTGGCCTGATTAGGTTGTCACACACTGTGAGAGCATCCAGCTCCTACACTGCTTCAAGTCTCTGTGTTTGAGTTCTCCAGGGCAGGATCTGGGTGAGCCATGGTGAGACTGAAGCATCTTGTTTATCGGCAGTGAGGGCACTCACTCCATGGTGGCTTCCGTCAACAGTCCTTCCCTGCCACGGATTCTAAGGTAGAAAGAATCCAAACGCATATAGATGGGTGTGGTTTTCTAAATACAGCAAGCATCATCCCCAGTCACTCACCAATAAAGGTTGGCACTGCCTCATGTGAGGTACTCTGGTGGTGTGGGGTTCCTGGTGGGGATGTAGTGGCTAATGGCATTAGATTGTAAGAAAGAGGAAGAGAATCCTCGTCAGAGGAGCTGGAAGACAGTGCCCTGAGTACATGGAGGCTTCAAGCTGATCTGTTAAGAATGATGTCTTAATAATTTATTAAGACAAGAATGACACCTAAGCAGAATCAGCACCATTGATGACAAACCAAAAACCAAACCCGTGGATTCAGAGTGAAGAGAGCCAAGAGCCTGGGAACCCGCGTCCTTAGAAAAGCTCCCTATGCTTCCATGTGGATGTGTAGCATTGCCCCTTTCCTGAACTCTCATCCCGGAATTACTCGGGCCCTTTGGCTTGAGTGGCAGCCTGGAGAAGAGAACACGTTAGTGACTTGGGAATGTAGGCATAGGTGGTGTTTTCTGAAGTCGTAACAACGTCCCCCACACTCTGTTCTTCCAGGCTTGATGCCCTCGTGAGCTGGAAATGGTAAAACCGTCTCGTTCAGCCATCTTTCCCCAAGCCTTTCAAATGATAGGCAGCTCTCTGACAGCTAGTCCGCGACTGGTTGCGGAGCTGGATGGTGACAGCAGTGTGTGTCACACCAGAGACACCTGAGAAGCAGCCACTGCACGAAAGCACGGTCCCTCATTGCTGCCTCACCAAGGAGCCCTTAATTGGTTATTTCTTCCAGAAATCATTTAGCCCCGCACAATCATAGATCTAATTTTCCAGGATACTTTTGCACCAGACACCAATAAATTTTCTGTACTTGACAATATTTTACAAGATAACTATTTTTAAAGAATAAAAAAATCCCCCAAACAGAAGCCAGGTATAAAAGCCATCAATCACTCTTCTATCCTAAAATAAAATGCCTTTGTCTCCAGTGGGTGATATGATTGTGTAGACGTCTGTCACTCCCTAGGTGCTTTAGGTCAGTGAGTATTCATTTTCTGAAAGAAACACTGGCATATTAGACTTACGCAGCCTAAATGCAAGACTTTAAGCTTATTATATTTCCTGTTGGTTCAATGTTCCAGTAACCATAATGATTTGGACCATAGTTTTCAATAGGTTGCCTATCCAACCTATTGAAAAACAGCCCTCATCTTTGTACTGTTTCTGAATTTGATTGTCAGGCAATTAATGCCTTTCTTCATTGATGCCATTGTGAAAAACCCACACAGGTGAAGGATAAAGACAGAATTTTATCTTTTCCTGGCATGGCTGTGTCAGGTTGGCATTGATCCAAGATGCTTTTCCTCAATGCTCCTGATCCAGATGTAAGCTAGTTAACTCTGTCATTGAGTTAGTGGCCCTGTTACACCTTGAGGGTCCCACCTTGTCCTCTTGGGTCCCAAATGTAGAAGTTACCCCTGTCTCTTACTGCCCCTGAGGAGTTTTCTGAAGCCCAGCATCTTGTTTGTCTAGGTGGGCTGAGAGGAATGTGCCCTTCTTTGTCTTCTGAGAGTGTTGGTGAGAAACCAGACAAGATAACCCCACTTCTTGAAGACAATAGTTTAGGTGACTAATGACAGCTTTCTTCCCTGGCAAGCTAGCCTTGTTCTGCCATTGGGAATCACATCAGATCAGTCCCTGCCAAACGTCTCTGAATGTGTTCTTTCTTCCATTTCACAATATTGGGGATGAATCCCTAGAACTCTGGGGAGTCTGAGAACTGACTAGCAGGGAAATCCTAGGTGAAGTTTCTCCTAATCTGTGTGTCTCATTGTGTCTCAATGGCATCTCCTACATGCCTAGAATTTTCTTCCTTATTTCTCTCCTCCAGGAAGTCCCACTTATACCTCTTGCCTTTCTATTGGCTGCTCAGTTTTTATTATACCAAACACAGTGAAACCTTCACACAGTGTACAAATATTCTGCAACATTTTCACCTTTTGTCTAAATAAAAAGGAAAGTTTTTAACTCTACCCCAGTAAAACTATATACAATAAGAACAATTATCAAGTAAGACTTACATTAACTATTTTTAGTCTAATGTATTTGGCAAATTCAGAGAAAGTACTGTATTATCTATCCTATCTAAGTGAGTCCAACGTTTTATACCTAAACAATTTTCTATCATAATTTGTATTATCATCTTAAAATATCTTTTTATACCCCAAAACATCATCTTAGATTAACAATTTAAGCTTTTATGTTTTTCAACCTTATAAACTTTATATCTCTTATGTAAGGTTTTTTCTGAATTTGGTAACAAGAAAAACCGTATACTCTGTAGTCTTCAATCCAATCAGAGACCCAAGAAGGATACAATATTACTTGAATAACAGGAAGTGCAGAGCAAGCAACTCCCAAAACTATAGAAATGACAGAGACATCTGGCTACCTAAGTTTCCTCTGTAATGTTGGGGCATCCATCTTCAGCCTATAGGCCTAGAATATCTGACAGACTTTTCTGTGAAGCAGGAATTTTGAAGGACTGTCCTACCTTGTTTTGGCAAAGTTCATCAGTTACCTTTTTAGCATCTTGCTCATCTAGTTTGGACAGCATTCTGCCAGCAGTCGAGGCAAGGGCAATTTCTACCCAGTGGCTATCTTTGCCACATAGAAAGCAAACTCCATTTGGAGGGTCTTTGATACCCATCATCCTATTTTGAAGTAAATTGGTGCTGCCAGGAGCAGACATGTTTCACTGTCATGAAAAGCCTTGAACTATTAAAAAATTTTAAATGTAAGTCTTTAACGTGTTTGAAGACCATCTATCTATTTGAAATATTTCTGTTTGACCTTGAAATCATACCTAACATGACTATAAGTTTGATTGTTATAGATGACTAATTATTACCCTCTCTTTCTTTATTATCCTAAATAGCTTTCAAGGACTAAAACTTTACATTTTTAAAATGAACTGCATAGGTACAATACCTTAAATAAGAGTAGAAACATACATACAATATAACAAAAATAACCCTAAATTTGTATCACTATACAAAAATCCATACCAATGTAAAATATTTGAGACTAGTGGTTATTCACAAGCAGACTAAACAATCCACCCCTTTTTCCCATCATTTCTGCACTACCAAAGACAAACTGGCCTGTATCTCAAGAGTCACTTTCTCTTCTCTCTTGGTATTCAATTCTGTTTAAATATTAAAAGTGAAGACACCATGAGCTGTGGAGTTCTTAGAACTTCCTGTTCTATATTTGAACTCCTGGTGATCCATAGGAGCCTTAAGAGGCCAATCATGAACTGCCTGAGCACTCAACTCCAGGGACTCCCAAACGGGGACATGGCTGCTCAGGATTCATATAGACCTCACCCACCCAGGTGTTTGTGTCTTTAGACACCTCAGCCTGTGTGTGTGGCCAGAGATTGTTCTTGCTAGACACAAGTTTGTGTTCTTTATTCCTCTCCTGGTTGCCTGGTCTCTGAGTAAAGAGTTCTATGTCCATCCATGACCCAATCATTCTGCCTTTAGTCCATGGCCCATGGGTTACTAGAGTTGCAATCAAGTGTGAGATTTTTTTTTTAAAATACAAACAATGATAGCTCAGTTCTAGAAAGCTGTTACCTGATAATATTTTCTGGGCAGTTTCTGCACAAAAACCTTAAATCACGAAAACATCAAATAGCAGTACATGTTTATTCTGTTTCATGACAGAGTGAGATCAGCCAGACTGGGGTGGAGAGTAGACACCAAAAATGGCTCTGACTCTTGGAAGAGACTTACAGTGCTACATTACAGGGTGCGATATGTCCAAAGATTCTCACTCTTCCTCAGGAGGTCTGTGACCTTAGCTTTGGCAGGAAGGACACAGACAGGAACCTGGAGAAATCCCACGGGAGTCCTACAGAAGTGCTCTGAGCTTTTCACATGACCATGCTTTCCAGACCTCTCCAGCAACAGTTCCCTCCACAAGTTCCTTGAGAGTTTGGGGTCGCAGCTGTCATCAAGACCCTTGACAAATTTTCACCATTGTCCTTGGGAAGCCCAGAGAGACTCCAGGTACCAGCAGGCCAGGCTTGAGGATGAATGCCTAGGCGGCTCCTTATTTCGAACTCACCCCTCAGATTCCTAGTGTACATTCATCCGAAGGCCCAGCCTATGGAGAGTTAAATCAAGGCAAAGGCTTTCTGGGATGTTAGTTAAGGGAGGCCCCATGACCTTATATCCATAGCTTCTTTTAAGGATGAGAGTGATGGCAGCCCTGTACAGGCTATGTGCCACCCATGTCTGGATTTTTCACACCAGTTTGGTGTTTTCCTGGGTCTTGGCTCCTAAGCTGGAGCTGATTTCCATCAATGCGTGTGTGAGAACTTGTCAGCATGCATTCCAGCCCCCAGGAACCATACTTCAAAAGATGGAAAACACACCAGAAAATAATGGGATCTGAACATAAATATTTCAAGTACAGAAATACAGAAACTAGCAAGATAGAGTTAACACAATAATGGGGATTTTTTTTTTAATCTTACAGTTGGGAAGTTTGGTGTGATTTCCACTAGAGCTTTCCCATTCTGACTTGATCCCTCTGTGGGGGTACAGCCTGGAGGAAGGATTACCACATCGGCTTTTCACATCTGTAGTAAGCCACCTCAGCAAACTTTCCTAACTCTGGTTAGTTGGTTGCCTGTGTCTACATTTTTATTACTTTCATAGGCCTGAGGTTAAACATTAAGAAGGTTTGAGTTAAGATAGCAGGAGATTGATGGGGAAACGGGTTCTGGGTCCCAGGGCACATGACCCTGAATGAGCCTGTGTCTGCACAATGAGGAGATGCCACGTTCCAGCAATATCTGTGTGCCCGTGTTTCAGAGGCCACATGACCATGGATCATTACTACTGGTGGCTAAAGTACCAAGCATCTCAGCCAAGCTCATTTCCCAACTCCCTCCACTCTAGGTGGTAGAATCTTCCTTGGGCACAGGAAAGGTACCAGCTGGGCTTGGCTCAGAGCAGCCTCTTGCCTACTCACAAGGGGCTGCCTACCTTCCCCTCCCCACCCCCTCAGCAGGGAGACTGAAGTCATCTGATGGCTTCTCTCCCCTCACACCACGTCCATTCTAGGATGGTTGTCCAGGGAGGGTAGATCTGTCTCTCCTTCCCGTCACTGTGGGGTTAGGAGCAGTGAGGAGAATGGAGGGGATTCTGGTCCTGGATCAGTCACAGGCTCCATACACTGGCCTCCTGCAAGCCAATCTGGTCACAGTTCCCTAGATCATCCACCTTCACCTTCAGGTTTCCACTAAACTGGTGTAAGGGTCATGCCTCTATCTCTTTGTGTCTTTCTGTCTTTCTTAGCATGAGTGGGTTCACCAATTTTTCAAGGCTGTAGAGCCCCTAAGGCTGGCATGGTGGTTTGGAGAACCTGTGTGCTGAAGTAAGTTCAAACATCAGGTGTAACAAACACTTCATGCCATGAGCTGGGTGCTATGACCTGACCTCTACATACATCATACTACCACCATGCCCCAGACCCCTTAGCCCTTAGAAATGCTTGTTCAAGAATGCTCAAGGGAACTCTAAGCTTAAAGAAAACATCACCATGACCATTCCCCACTGAGAAGTCACTGCAGAGAGAGGGACTTTGGGCTGTATGTCCAGTTCAATTGGTAGCAATGCCACAACTTAATATAGACTTTTAAAACTCATCAAGAATCAACGAGTCCAAAATACAAAACATGTCATCAAACAGATACATAACACTCATGAGGTCTCAGACATTGAGCAGCTCAAGGCCCGTGTTCTGACCCCAATAGCTGGCCCCAATCTCACAGTGTTTTGTTGGCGTGGGGTAACACCGTTTTCGTGTCTGGCCAGCACGGGTATGAACCCAGGTTAGGACCACACAACCTCTTCTCTCTGTAAACTGCTCGTTGCCAGCATTGCCTCTGTGTGGGGTTTCCTTGCGGTAGCCAGGCATGCCATGTAGGTCATGGGGAGAAAGTGTAAATTCATCGTGATGATCTGCAGAGGAGGTTTTTTTCTGCAATCAAGGAGTCATCATGAATATGTATAAATTCATGCTGGAAAAAAATCATAAGCATAAGCAAAATTACTGAAATTAGTAGTCTTTAAATAAAAGAAGTCTGTTTTTTAAAATGAGAGTGTTTCATAGAGAGTGAAAAACATTTATTTTGAAAGATAAAACAAAAATACAAGTTTTTTTTTAAGGCATTGATTATGAACTGTTCTGGAGAAGTGGCTGTAGGGCCAAGCACTTATGAACTCAATTCTGCATTTACTTGGAGAAATCCTCCTAGCAGAACCATCTCTAAGTAAAGTGACTTTCCTGCTACATCAAGGTCTGCATGCCTAATCCTGACACTCACCGTGGAACCTCAGCATTCCTGGAGGTTGTCGGGCCCCAAGACAAAGCATTACCCACTGAGTCCTGCATTTCCTGCAGCCTGTGTCTGGGTGGAGACCTAAGGGTGCAGAGGAACCCAAGGGCTCACTGCTCATGAGCTAGATAACAGGTTAAGATGGGAGGACTGGGAACTGGTACCTGCAGAGCTAAGGGTTTCTGCCTACAACACCAGACACTGTGAGGCCACACACATGGGGTCACTGCCCTTTGTCCCCAAACCAGGTAAGTCCTCTTGAATGTTTGCTGGACTGCATCTCCCTGGTGACACACGTTAACACCATGATGCAGCTACATTTCATATCTGTATCCTGAAGGAATCACCTTCAAGAGCAATGGGTCGTTTTAGCGTTCTCTTCCGACCACTACAGTCTCATATCTGTTTGTCTTGGCCCTTAGAAATAAATACTTGTACACTGCAGTCCATGTCTCACAGAGGCGATATTGCCCTAGGCTTTGTCGTGGGGACAAAGGGATCTCCAGTTCTGTCAGGGAGCAAATAAGCTCAAGATCCTTGGCGACAAAGGCAACACAAACCTGGGTGGTGGCAGATATGGCCTGCAGACAGTGCTGGCCCTTCCTCTGCGTCTGTGTCTCACACCTCCACCATCGTGTCTGAACACCCATGTTCAGGAGACACCCCTTCTTAACTCTCAACCACATTGCCTATGAGTGCCTTCCAGAGTCCTCATTCCAACCAGTTCCGACAATTCTCCTTCATTCTCCCTTCTTCAGAGATGACACAGTATTCCTTTTCTATTTATTGATAGCCCTAAGACTATAGCAACCATAGGCATCAGAGTCTATTATGGCTATCAGTTACCTCTGACAAAAGGAAATAAGGACTTCATACCCAGACATCCATCCCAAGCAAAGGCCTTCTTGATTTTGATTGTGACCAGATCCCTGGCTCTCCACAGGTCCTCAGTGGACACTCTCTGAGCAGAGGTGACCAGTGGCTACCTTCTCCATATTACCCTCTGAATCTCTTGGTGCTAAGCACTAAAGAGCTCATGGGTGCACCCCAGGGTTTTGTACAGTTCCACTGTGCTCCCTCAGGATGTCTCCTTCCTCATGGTTATCTTGGGTTAGATCATTATAAGGCTGGCACTTAGGAAGCTACATCTTTTCTGTCCTGTGTCATCTCTAATTGTCACAGAAGGGATGGCTTCCACCCACAGCCACCTCAGGCTTCTGTTTCTTCTTGGAGAATGCCTCAGGGGATACAGAGCCTTTTCTCAGAGATCTTTGCCCAGTGGTTATGGTTTTTCCTATAGATCCTAATCCATTCTTTTAATTGAGCACAGAAGAGATGCAGTCTTTCTAGGTCTCAAGTTCCACATGCTCTATGAAAGACTCACATCTGTTTTCTGCTACAATGTTTAATAAGTTGAAACGGATTTCAACAGGTCCTTGCCATAGGCAGCTAGCAATGACTTGAATAATAGTAACAAAAACCCAGGTGTCCAAAAGGAAAACCATGAAACCAGAAGGTCTTTAACCGCACCAGCATGCTAGTCTCTCCGTGTAGCTGCCACAACTCACGGGAGAGAAAATAGAGAGGAGTCCAGGGAACCCCAAGGGGCTGAGTAAAGGGAAGCTGGAGAAGAAGAGCTACCATGCATGTAGAATGCTCTGTGGAAAACTGAGCCTTAGAAAGAACAGCGATGCTACATGGTCAGATCTGGGGCTCAACAATGTGAACTCCCTTGATCCTTGATATGTGTTGATCTGGTGTCTGGAGCGGATCTGCCTCTAAGAAGGCCACCACACATCTTCCTCTTATTGCTTCTAACCAGATGTGGAGTTTCAGGAGATCTGTAGTAATGGCTGACAACCTCTGGACTCACTCCCCTGGGTTAGATCTCCCTGTGTGGATCCCAGCTGGGAGAACTTGGTGTCTCCTGGGGTTTCCAAGTGTCTCATGTAACAAAGGGATACCCATACATGTCTTGCATTGTGGTTTTGAAGCTCAACCAGAGGCTGAAAATCTCTGTATCACGTCATATTTCAACAAATGCTAGAAAACACGGCTAATAGTTGCTGTATGTCAAGGTCCACACCTGTGAATTACCAAGTGCCTGCGTCTGTGGAGCACCAGTGGCGCCATCCTATACAACGTATCTCCTTCAAACCAGCACATTCTTATGAAGCCCTCTAACATACTAATTTCTGAATATTTAATCTTTTTTCCATTGCCCAGAAAAATCTGTTATACTTTATGGGTTCCACTAACAGAGAAAAAATGTGCATTTTTTTAGGTTGTCCTGGTGCCAAAAAGCATGAGTTTCTGACAAGTGTCCTGGATGCACTCTCCACAGACATGGTTCATGCCGTCTCCGACCCCTCTTCTTCCTCTGGCAGGTATGCTGTGTCTTGCTACGGAACTGTATGCTGGCCAGAAGCCCAGAAATGTGAAGGAATCTGGAACGCTAAAGCCTTCCTGGCCAGAGGCCAAGAGAGCCCAGGCAGCTCACGAGAATGTAGCTAGGTCTGGAGGAAAGGACCCTCTAGGCCAGGAAGACACTTGGGAACAGCCCCCACTCCTCATTTTCAAGGGGTCCTGGGGCCCAAGGAGGGCTGTGAAGGGGGATGTACTTGCTTTGGGTGGATGTTGAGGTTGAAATCGAGTCTGGGAGTTATCTATTGGGTTTTAAATACTTTGGAATTCTGCAACAACAACAACAAAATGGTTTGATTTGTTTTCAAGGCAGGGTTTCTCTGTGTAGCCCTGTCTGTCCGGAACTCCCTCTGTAGACCAGGCTGGCCTCAGACTCAGAGATTGGCCTGCTTCTGCCTCTCAAGTGCTGGGACTTACTTACTGTAGAAACCCACACAGCATGTGAGGCTTATCTCCTTGTCCAGGTTCAAGTATACAACTCAGGGCGTTGATGCCGCCGATACAGCTCTGTCCCTAGCGTTACTTTCCTTGTGCACACTGGAGATACACCAACACTTGAGTTTTGTTTCATGTTAGAACCTGTGGTGTTGTGCCCTCTGTCTCGTGGTACAGGGTGATGGAGTTCTTCAGGTGAACAGCTTTGGTACTTTAACACTTAAACTCACTCTCGTGTGTTCACAATCTCTCATTGTATTTTTTAAAAGAAATTTTATTTTAAGGTTTTTAATCTTCCAGAAAATGCTGGTTTCCGTCCCACCTTTACAGCGAGCTCCTGGATGTCTTGTGCATGAAGTTTCCTTAGCAAAAGGCCCTTCCTTCATCTTGTGGGGTTTTTTTTTTGCTAAATTTTTTTTTTGCATAAGGGGAGAAGGCAACACCAAGGCAAAATGTCACAATTACATAATAAGCTAAGGCAAAAGAAATCACCTAAATTTCAACTTTATATTCTGTACTGTGGAAGTGATTGGCATGTGTTCCAGTGTCTGACCCAGGATAGTGCCAGGGAGCCCTGTCCCTGCAGGCCGTTGGCATCTGCTTGCTGAGTCTGCATAAAAAGTGATGGTACAGGTCCTCCACCTCGGGTGACAGGTGAACATTGTCACCACACAGCTTCAAGGTCTGACCCACAGCCTGGCTTACCTGTGTCTTAGAATGTTCAGCTTGAAAAAAAATCCATCTAGTTATAACTTTAAACATTTTGATGTCACCTTCCACTAACCTTTTCTATTTAAGTCCATCTCATATACACAGTAGGGAAATGATTGCATTAAGGTAGACACTCTGGGGCTGTAGATGCCCTTGGTAGATGCTTGTGGCCTAACCCACCTATTGACCTAAGGGAACCCAGGTCTCAGGACAGTGATTTTTCATTCCAAGGCTTCAACCAATTGAATAACCTCAGTGCACACACGTGCTGTGGTGTCCCTGGTGCTGAACACACTGGTGGGGCCATTACAGATTACTCTCCTATGCTGTATTTGAAAGTGACTGTATCAGACATTGAGCTGGGACAGGCATAGGGATGGGGAAAGGGAGTCAGAGCCAGAGGGTACGGCAGCTTCAGAATTCTGCCTGATGTGGTCATCTCTCCTGCAGGCTGCCGGAGCCAGACCCCAGCCACACCCTGGAGGAGAGGGTTGTGCACTGGTACTTCAAGCTGCTTGACAAGAATGCCAGCGGAGACATTGGCAAGAAGGAAATCAAGCCCTTTAAGAGGTTCCTGCGGAAGAAGTCCAAGCCCAAGAAGTGTGTGAAGAAGTTTGTGGAGTACTGTGACGCGGACAATGACAAATCCATTACCGTGCAGGAGCTGATGGGTTGCTTGGGTGTCACCCGAGAGGAGGGGAAAGCCAGCACCAGAAAGCGCCACAGTAAGCCTTGCTTCACTACTCTGACCTTGGTTATTTTGGGGGCTCCTGTCTATGGGGTTACTTCCTGGATGTAACAGGTTGCCTTACGGTCTGTTGTATGGGAGAAACACGGTGTGCCGTTGGTTGTTGTCACCCATGTACAAGAAATGACCACAGGTGGTCACAAGCTGCCACCCAGTCAGGAGAGCAGCAAGTCTCAGGAGCATGAACTCAGTGTAGCTCTGGAGCCAAACCAGCTATTGTTCTAATCCTAGCGGCTAACTGTTCATGCAGGCCTTGACTCCTGTTATCAGAATCATTGGTGATAACTGGCCAGCCCAGTCTGTAGACTCCACCGGAACCTTCAGGCCAGGTCAAAGGCAGGGGAATCATCATCTCCAGAAGATCAGTGGACCCAGTGGGCTTAGCTAGCCTAGCAGTTGGGCATGTGTCTCTGTGGGGCATGGCCTACGTCCCCAGATGTAAGAGGAGTAGAGGGAATCCCAGGATGATGGAGCCTAAGGTTCCGCAATTTAATTCTATGATTTGGTGACCAGTTTCATCAACACACTGGAGAACATGCAGAGTGTGTGTGAGTGCATTTCTCCCTCTGTACCTCTGAACTGCGCGGTTGTAGTCAGCGCGGTTGCGTTACGGTAATGGGCTAAAGGAAATTTAGGTAGTCATCTTTAAAACAAAGAGCCAGCTTTCCAGAAATTAGCAAGAATCACCTCTCAATGACAGAAATCTAGCCTGGACCGTGATTTTTAGTTATATAATGTACCCCTGGCATGTAGTACATGCCACAAATGAGAGATATTTTGCCTGATGGTACAGCTCACAGTTGGGATATCATCAAAATGGGATCTGGGGTCAGCGTGTTCCTTGGAATGATGTGTTCACCTGCACAGAACAGAGGCCTGCCAGGAATCTTGAACTCAGAACAGGCTTTGGAGGCAGAGCTAGTATAGGTGCTACCCTGCAAAGAGGGAACATCGATTGGACGTCAGCAGGCTCAGAGCAGCCCTAGAGATGGGATACCTGGTCCTGGAAAGGAGTGGACAAAGCTACAGTCAAGGGGAAGTAGAGTCTTCTCGCTGCCTTTAAGTGGTCTAGTAAAACTCGCGTGAGTTCCTGAGGTTGGCGGTGTCTGGGCTGAGGAGACAGGAGTATCTGGGATTCTGACCTGTGTGTACTGTGGTCCACCAAGCACCAGGTCATCTAAATAGGGAAAGATGGGGCAAGTCCACTGGGGATCGACAGCAACTGTCCATGGCCAGGAGAGACTAAATGAGGTCATGGAGGTGAGAGGAGGCCAGGACAAAGCAGGAAGTAGGTTGAGGAACCCCAGAGACCTTGGCCAAGGAGGGAGTGTGGCCAGGTGAGAGCCTGAACTCCGAGCAGAGGCCAGAGTGAGGCAGGGGCCACCTGAGGTAGAGGGTTTGTGTACCACAGGAGTTGGTACCTCACTGGAAATAGAAAGGGAGACCTCCAGCCTCCAAGTCAAGAACAAATAGCACCTGTCCCTCAGCTCTGATTTCATGTGAAGATTTTGGTAAAATGAGCCGAAGCTAATGTTTTCTAATTTTAATACTAAACCAAAATACTTAAAAGAACAGAATGTGTGTGTGTGTGTGTGTGTTTGNTGTGTGTGTGTGTGTGTGTGGTGGGAGGGGGGAGGGTCAGCCCAGGCTCAGAATCCATGCTTTTCTGGGAAAGTTCTAGAAGACCACACTTTGTGGTTAGTGAACCCATGTTTAGGATTTGGGATAAAATAAGTCATTCTTCTAATGTCAGAGTGGGACATTTGTGTCGTAGACAGTGTTTGTGGTAATTGAATAACCCGTGCTGCCAAATCTAGGTGCAGGATCTCTATGGGTGCATTGTCATTTGTCCGAGTCTGCCCACTGACAATGCCGAGCCTGTCATTAAGCAAGCACTGTTTGATTAGCAATAATGTCTCTTCCCTTCCCAGCCCCCAGAGGAAACACTGAAAGTACATCCAATAGACAGGTGAGTGTGTCTGTGTTACAGACTTTATGATATTCCATTTACTCATACTTTACAAGAGAAATCTGGGGGTGGGCATGTAGGTTTAGGGGCAATAGCACCCTTAAAGAAACAGGGCAGCTTAGCTGAGGCCACTCCTCGTGAGAGCATTTGGAGCTAAGAAGCCTCTTTGATAAAACCTGCTTTCAATCACTGACCCACTAAATCCTCCATTTAAAGATTCTGCTCTGTTTTTTTCTAATTATTTGAAATTTTAATTAATTTGTTAATTTAAAGATGGGCTTCTGAGTGTGTGGCAGAAGTGGTTTGGGAAGCTGGTGTTTGCAGTTTTTTTCTTAGATATTGAGGAGATTGCCAGGATAGGTAATCTTGGGTGCCCCTCAAACAGTCCACTCACCCAGAGACCTGAAGAGGCAGGAGTTGGGCTTCCAAAGAGATTCTCAGTTCCCTGCTGTGTTAATAAACATTTGTGTTTCTGAGGCCACATTTCTAGATGTGCAATTAAAGGGCACAGTTGTGGTCCCCACATCCCAGCCACAGCCTAAGTGGGGATACTTTCCAGGGTTCTTTCCCAAAGTCAGACGAGCTGTGTTGCTGATGACTGGTGTGTTAGCTGTTTGCTTTGGCTGCACCTGTTTGATGCCAGGCGGACGCTCACTGTGTGATGTGGGTTTTAAGTAGGGACCTCCGGCACATACCTTGGAGGGAACTGCAAGCCGTTTCATTAGGAAAGACATGTAATTCGTTTTCCTTTGTTTAGCAAATGTTTATGGTTTTAACTTTTCCAGTCACACTGCAAATCACTTATGCTTGCAAAGGGGGCAGGTCTGAGAGCAATTACCCAGCTCCCTCCAAAGGCTTCCCAGGGGCTGTTTGCTCTCGCTAATGGCAACTATTGGCACACATGTGTCATGCAATCTTAAATACCCCCCACTAAAAAACTGAGCCTTCTTCCACTTCAGCATGATCCCAGAAGAAGACGGAACAGTGTAGGTTCTCCATCTTTCTTATAGTAATGCAAAGCATGGAGTGAATCCTACCATTCTTGCTGTATGCCATGGGATGGGGTCAGTGGGCCAAGAACCAGAATGTGACTTGTTTTTCTAGGCAGCTTCATACTTGCTCATCAAGGAATAGAGCTGTGCACTCTGGGTGCTAAGGTCAACCCTCTTCCCCAACAGTTCTGGTCATCTTCAGTATGATTGTCTATCTGTAACTAAGACAAAACTTATATCAACTTAGTATAGGAGTTGTTCACCTACTCAGGGTGTTATCAGAAGGGACGAAAGACAGCCTCAAGTTTAGGATTTTAAGCATCACACAAAGTTTTAGTATTTTAGGATCAATTTCTACTTGTATAGATTGCTGCACTTGGCAAAAAATGGTGGATGCTTTTCTTAACAAAATGACTTCCCTTAAAAGTCTGAGTGGTGAGGGGCAACAAGAGACCCCTACTATAATCACAAATGCAAGCTGTATTTCTTCTTAGGTAAAAGAGCAAATATAAAGATGAAAGGAAGTGTTTAAAGGGCATAGAACTGTCCAGGCTGGTGGCACACGCCTGTACCCCCGCTGAAGTCTAGTGATGGCACGGTTGAGGTTACCCTACTCTAGTAGTTTGAAGTCAATGCAATTTTTCTCAAATGATGCATTTTCCTAGTGATTTCAAGGGGAGAAGGCACTTCCTACACGGTGTGCCCACTCATCCTTCACTCCAAGCTATTCTATCACTTCAGGCCTGGTTTCCCTCCTAGCAAGCATGTTTACTTCCAGCAGTGAGCCTTGGTCTGCACAGAGGGGAGACACAAACATCTTCCTAAGACTGTCTGTTTTTTTCTAGCCCAGGAAACAAGGATGAACGACTGACTATCCAAGGAAGTTCCTAGACATGTGGGAATCCCTCACCAAAGAGCTATTAAAAACGAGAAAGCGTATAGTATTTGCACTTTGTACTTTAAATGTAAATTCACTTTGTAGAAATGAGATATTTAAACAGACTGTTTTGATCTGTGAAAATGGAAGGCTGGCTTCACGAAATTAATCACATACAATGTATGTGTCCTTGTTTGACCTTAAAGATCTGTGCTGGTGGGGATGGGTTTTGAATGCATTTCCATTTCATTTCCTTGTCTTTTCATGGAGGGCCTGGTTTATACCCTTGCTCTTTTCTCTGCCTGCAATCTCTGTTGGCTGGCTCCCAGCGTTCCTGATGCAAGCCAGAAGACTATCACTTCCTTAGAGGCTTACAGGGTCTTGCAGTTTACATGCATGGTCACCTGGTCTATGGTTGCCTGTTCCGTGAGGTTTTGCTGTCTAGAGATGCCACTCAATACCGTGGGTCACACAGGCACTAGTTCGAGCACAGCCTTAACCTCTAGTAGCCCCTGGCTGAGGTTCTGCTGCCAGACTGTCATATTCTGGTCTGAGCTTCTGCTTGAGTTTTGCCTCTGTTTGAGCCAATACTGCTGTTAAATCTCCAAGGAGCTGAGAGGGCCAACTCCAGAGAGTCCTCCTTCAGAGAACAAACCTAACCCTGGCAGAATGACTCCATCCCGCTGGCTCAGTACCCAGTCCACCTGCCTCTCTTCTAAGTGGCTGTTGCCCTTCCTGCTGTGGCCCTTCCCAGGATTCCTGGAAGGGAACCATGTCTTCTGCAGAGACCATGGACCACATCTTGAGGAAGACGCAGCTAGAATGCATCATCTCAAGATTACTGAACAGCAGGCAGCTAAGAACATCACCCTCACTCTCTGGAGGCCTCCAGGATAGGAGGGAATTCATCCAAGGCCCTTATGGGATGAAGGTTACGAACTGGATGCCCATGCTGGGGGAAGATGGCTCGACCTGTGTGTATGGTTGGCTGCCATCCTCAGACCTAGAATCTGGTCTCGAGAAACAACTGCAAATCCAAGAGAGCTGGGGCAATTCTCTCAGATCAGGTTCTAATGGAAAGCCTCCCATGACCCCCAGCCTCTCCATATATGCCTGTGGGTGTGCATACACACTCTAGAAGGCCTTTGCTCATTGGAACTGTGTTAAGGTAAGAACTGACCGGCTCACGTGCATGCCAACATTGTCTACACAAAAACATATGATCTCAAATGTTTTGGATAATCTTTTATATTTCTGAACCCTGAATTTAATCATTTTATTACATTAAATATGCTATTAAAACCATATCAGTCTTCTTTTCAGCATTTCACGATTGTTTACTGCTGACAAGTACGTTTTAGATCATTTTATGCGGATGAGTGTTGTGCCTTCGTATTTGTCTGGGCTCCTCTTACATCCCTGGTGCTTACAAGGCCAGCAGAGGGCATCAGATCTCCTGGAAATGCAGCTATGAACAGTTAAGAGCTACCACAGAGGAGCTGGGAATTCAACCTGTTTCCTCTGTAAGAACAACATGTGCTCTTAAGCACTGACTCATCTCTACACCTCTACATAATTGCTTATTTAAAATAATATCCACCAGTTGAAGCCAAAGGTGCAGGTGCTGGCCCAGCAGCTTTGGGTCTGATTTTGCCCATTGAGGCTGTGTGGCTTGGGACATGTTCCCAAGGTTTTCTGAACCTCAGGTTTTCTCCTCTAAGACAGGCGTGTTGGCACATACCCCACGGCAGGTGGGACGGATGAGTTAAGGGTTTGGATGCCTCAGTCTGCTCTGTGTGGTACACTAGAAGTTTCTCTTCCTTCATTGCATGACAGACCCACAGCACCCACCCCCGCTTCTCCTGTTTCAGACACTCTAGAGATGACAGTAGCAGCAAAAATGTGCCTTGTTTTTGTTAAAGTTAGTGCTGGTCCATGAGTCAAATAGCCGGAGCCTTGAATATGATAGCGCCTTCTTCCACCCCAGCGTCCAGAGCTCCGCACCATCCTGGCTGACTCTGTAATATTTCACTCAGACTCTCGAAGTCTCTTCTCCACTGGTCAGCCTCTTCCAGTATCTCTGCTTCCTTTTAGGGATTCCCAAGGCAGAGCAGAGAGACTCTCAGTCTGAGCATCGACGACATGAAAAGGGGAAGGAGTGAGGAGGACCGAAGGGTGCAGGGGGAGAAAGGCTTAGGCCAGGTTCTGAAGAAGGCACGAGAGAACAGGATGTTCAGGAGGCTGGCAGATCGCGAGCGAGGCAGGAGCTACACGTGGTTCTTATTGAAGACATTAATACTGAAAACTTAAACCAGCAGCTGGCTTCCCTCTTGGCCCGCAGGGGCTACATTTAGGGTTGGGTGACCTCCTACTTGAAAAAGCATTCCTGCTTCCTTGTCTTTCTTCTTGGAGGCTTTAAGAAGCACACCGAACATCTCATAAATCATTTGTACAGATGTCACACCCACCTGAGCTGTTTCCATGATCAAGGTGAAATGTTTCAGCTCTCGTTGAAACTGATGCAGACATGAGTCATGGGACCCTAACTGCTAAGCACAAAACCAAGTAGCGCAAGCAACAGAGCTGCTCCAGAAAGCTAGTAAAAAGACGTAATGGGTGACATCAGAGCAATAGATGATGATGGTGGCTGTGATGGTGATGTCATGATGGTGGTGAGGGTAGTCATGATGCTGACATTGATAATAGGGATGGTGATTGTGGCGGTGTTAATGATGGTGGTAGTGAGGGTAATAGTTATGATGGTGGTGGTGGTGGTGGTAGTGATGTTGATGATGATGATGGTGGT
>LOJH01019616.1:8884-21137 GCA_001685095.1 Ellobius talpinus | reverse complement strand
TATAGGTATAGGTATAGGTATAGGTATAGGTATAGGTATAATATATATTCTAGGGACTCACATTGTAAAAGGAGAGAACTGACTCCTGAAAGTTGACTTCTGAACCACCATGAGTGTGTGTGCACACATACAACACACATACACACACAAATAATTTAAAAAAATATAAAATGAGAGAGGAGAGAGGAAAAAACGGTGTTACAACTAAAAAGAACACTTACCACAGAAACTAAAAAAAAAGAAGAAAAATGTGTATACTCAAATTCATAACCAGGAACCCATGGTGTTGCAGTTTCCTCTGAGTTCTCCATCTGGAACAGCCTCAAGACTGCTGGCTGAGATAATCCAGGCCCACAGAATACTCCAGTCAGGACTTGACCATAATCCTAAAGTTTCTTTAGGCCCCCATAAGATTATCAGGACCCCAATCAGCAAGAATTAGCCTGGAAAACCACATCCATATTCCCCCAAAATCGGTTATGGATGTTTGTCTTTGTTTAGAGTGTTGGCTGCAAGTTATGGATAATGGTCAGGAAAAAAGCTAAGCAAAGGAGATTAGATTCAGGGTTCTTGTTTTGAAAAGAAAAAAAAGGGAAGTGTTGTGGGATAATGCTCTTGTATCCTGTAAAGATTTGTCACTCGTATTGGTTTAATAAAACATTGATTGGCCAGTAGCCAGGCAGGAAGTATAGGCAGGGTGACCAGAGTAGGAGAATTCTGGAAAGAAGAAAGGCTCAATCTGCCACACAGACACAAAGGGAACAAGATGAAAATGTTGCACTGAAAAAAGGTACCAAACCACATAGCTAAACATACATAAGAATTATGGGTTAATTTAAGTTGTAAGAGCTAGTTAATANATTGGCCAGTAGCCAGGCAGGAAGTATAGGCAGGGTGACCAGAGTAGGAGAATTCTGGAAAGAAGAAAGGCTCAATCTGCCACACAGACACAAAGGGAACAAGATGAAAATGTTGCACTGAAAAAAGGTACCAAACCACATAGCTAAACATACATAAGAATTATGGGTTAATTTAAGTTGTAAGAGCTAGTTAATAATAATCCTGAGCTAATAGGTCAAAGAGTTTATAATTAATGTAAGCCTCTGTGTGTTTCTTTAAGAGCTAGTTAATAATAATCCTGAGCTAATAGGTCAAAGAGTTTATAATTAATGTAAGCCTCTGTGTGTTTCTTTAAGACTGAATGACTGCAGGACCAGGCAGGGCAGAAACTTCAGCCTATACTATGGTATTGATCATTAAAGAGAATTGCAGTTTGGCTGCACACACACACACACACATAGACACATCAGTATGATAAGCATTTTAGAAGCTGATCATACCAAATAACAACAAGAATGTAGAGAAACTGAATCATTTGCACTCCCTGCCAGGAATACTAAATGCTAGTTGCCCTGGAAAACTGTTTCGCAGTTTGTTTTGAAATTAAACATATACTTTACATATGAATAGATGGTTGTACCCCTGGGTAGTGGTCAGATGAGTAAAAGTTATGGCCTTGAAGAAATGGCTATGTGAATGCTCACAGAGGTTTTAATCATGCTTAACTCAGCCCTGATGGAAACTATTCAATTGTTCTTCAGTGAACAAATAGATTTAAAAAAAGGGTAGAGCATACCCAGGGAAAAGACTCAAAAAAAAAGAAGAAAGAAAAGAAAAAAAATGAAAAGAGAGAGAGAGAGAGAAATGAAAAGGAATGAAATCCTAAATGGAACAATGCTGGGGAGGAAATTGATGCATACTGTCTGGATCCATTTATATAACATTCTCTAAATAATAAAATTATAGAGCTAGAGAAAATATTGGAAATACAGGGACTTGTGGCAAGGCATTTGTCTTAGGGTGTAGATTCCACAGCCTACCCCACCCATCACCCACCAGCCTGCTCCGAGGTGCCGGAAGCTACCTGAATATCTCAATTTGCAGGTGGTTACTTTAGGAATCTTCTGTGCCTTGCAATCAAGACAGTGATACCCTGAAAACCCTTTGAGAATGTCATTAGAGAGGACCAGCAAGATGGCTCAGAGGGTTATGGGTTCTTGCCACCAGCTTTGCCAATCTGAGCAAGATTCCAGGGACCCACATTGTGGAAGGAGAGAACTGACTGCTGAAAGTTGACTTTTGAACCTCCATGAGTGCGCGCGCGCACACACACACACACACACACACACAAAAGATAACAAATAAATAAATAAATGTAAAATGAAAGAAAGAGAAAACGGTATTACAACTAAAAAGCACACTTTGCATAGAAACTAAAAAAAGTGTATCCTCAAATACACAGGAACCTATAGTATTGATCATTAAAGAGAATTATAGTTTGACTCCACATTGAGTGCACAGACAATAAAAGCCATATCCCTGGTTAGTATAGTCATCTGTGTACTACATTTTGAAAGTCATCCAGGGCTATGGAGACATCTCAGCTGGTCAGAGCACTTGCGACCGTGAGCCTGACTGTGCAAGTTGGATCACCAGAACCCACACTTGTTAAAGCCTGATGCAGAGGCCCCTTCGCTAATCCCAGAATTCCTACAAGGGGATGGGAGGCAAAGACAGATGAGCGAGGCACTGTGTTCAGCCGCAGAAACAGGAAGATCCAACCTCAATGCCAAAGTGGAAAAAGAAAAACAGCTTCAGGAATGTTGTTCTCTGACCCCCACCACCCATTCCTCCATACCAACACACACACACACACACACACACCAACACACACACACACTGACACACACACACAAATGTATTATCAGGAGGTAATTGTTTTGTGGGTTCTTTTAAATCACCCAACTGTTAAGAATTATGCAGTTCTTTACCCCTTCCTGGGCTAGAGGACTGTTAAAAATGCCAGTTTAAAAAGTATTCTTGGAGCTGGAGAGATGGCTCAGCAGATAAGAGCACTGGCTCCCCTTCCAAGGTCCTGAGTTTAGTTCACAGCACCCACATGGTAGCTCACAACCATCTATAGTGGGATCTGATGCTCCCTTCTGGCATAAAGGTGTGCATGCAGTTAGAGCACTCATACATAAAATAAATAAACCTTTTTTTTAAAAAAGAAAAGCGTTCTGAAAGCAATCCATATTAAATCTTAGAAGGTAGAAATGCTAAGATTGCCAGATACTAAATACTAATACTCTGTAGAATGCAATTAGGAAAAGACTTACTGTTAAATTAATTGTTTTCTGATTACATGAATTAAAAAAGTCTTTCTACTGTAAGTCATTTCTACAATGTTGTTTATTATAAATACCCACCAGGGCTTCAATATTTCTTAACTTCTTAATTATCTGGGCACTACATCTCAATTTTAGTATTTTTGACATTGCCTGTGTGTGTGTCTGTGTCTCTGTGTGTGTGTGTCTGTGTGTGTCTGTTTGTGTCTGTGTACATGCATGCCATAGCATACCTGGAGAGGTCTGGAGATATTTGCATGAATTGGTTCTCTCCCTCCACCATGTGGTTCCTGGAGATGAAATAAGGGTCATCAGGTTTGGCTGCAAGCAGCTTTACTTGCTGAGCCATCTTTCTGGCTCCTTATTTCATATTTTTATTGCAATTACTGATATTTGAAAAATACCTTTCTACAGTGCTTTATTCTCTTTTAGCCATTATTCCTTTTCCATAATCTTCCTTTTGCTTTTCTAGCTTCCTGTTAAATTGTAAATGTTCTGATCCATGTTTAATTTCTGTCTTCTGATTTGGAAGCTATGCATTGCATATCTATCTTTATTGTGGTGTGCTTATATTTGAAACATATACAATTACAACTTTTAAATTTTCATTTAGATTGTCTATCATTTATTTATTTTTTGTTTATTTAGACAGGGTCGGCTATGTAGCACAGGCTGGCTTTGAACCCGGCATCCTCCTACTTCAGCCTACAAATGCTGGGATTACAGGTAGGTATGAGCATAGTCAGTTATGCATTCCCATAAAGACTTAAAAGTTACCCTTTATTGCCATCTCCCTAAACGCACCAAGAGGCATAATTTGGCTACTTACAGAAGGAATCACGATCTTTCTGTTCTGGCATTCAAATATCACCGTCTATGGTTAACTAAATTGCATCCATGTATTTTCATCAGCTTCATGCCCTGCTGCTGTTTCTCTCATCCAGCATCCCCCAGTTTGCCTGACTCAAACCCTGGTCTCACTAGAGAACTCAATCTTTCCTTTCCTCCGTTTTTGTACCGCAAAGTGGGCTGAAAGCCGTGTCTGTCCATTGTACTTTTGCCTTAGCTGCTCTGATGTCTTTCCTCTCAGGTTAGTCCTTTGAGGGAAATGCTTCCGGCTCTTCCATTTGTCTCCTCCATGAGGTGAGAGCTGAAACTCTGAGTGACAAGCAGCCAGGTTGGAGATGACTCTTCTACAGCAGTTTTAATAATTATCCTGTCTGCTGATGAAGATGCTAGAGGGTTGTAGGCTACCTGCCCTTTCAGGAGCTCTGGGGATTCCATTTGCCGTTGACCCTGGCCAACCTCCCTACAATATGGACCCGTTTTGCTGTTTGGGACTGGTTGTGAACTTTTAGTTGGGGGACCTATGTCTTCTATTCTTAAAAATTCTTGCCCGTTTTCTCCTTAAAGGTTGTTCCTTCATATTTACTTTCATTAGTTTTCCCCTGGAACCTTCTATAGATTTACTTTGGAGCCTCCTAATTTATTATTCATGACTCAAAACTTCTTTCTCATCACTGCTGTCTGCCTGTGCTATCTTCTTTGTGAATTCTTCAGCACTATTTCCACCTCTCTCTTTGGCTGATATTTTATTCCAAAAATTTTAATCAGTTATTTTTTATACAGACTTTATCTGGAAATATGTATTTGTTGTTGCTAATTTCTAGAAATAATTGCTTAGTCTTGTTAAAAAAAAAAAACAACCTCACATTCATACACTGGAATAAAAAAAGTTCAAGACTTTACATTTTCAAGACAGTAATACTTGATTTAAGGATCGAACCTGGCTCATTAGACTTGCCAGCAAGGGTCTTTACCCACAGGGTCATCTCATTGGCCTTACAATAGTTGTTTAAATCGTTCAATTTAGCTTAGTTGTGTAAAACTCATTCCACTCGGTGGTAAGGATCCTTAACAGATGTGTCTTTGGTAGGACTTTCTGCTCCATCACCCCGAAGCATCCTCACTGCAGGCACGCCTAGAAAAATCAACGAGGAAAGGGGACAGGCAGGCAGGTCAATAGTCCTGGGTTCATCTGCGTGGGTCCTACCAGGAAGTACTCAGGAGCTCTGTGCGTTCCTCATACAGCAGCGACCTTCTGAGAACCCTCCAACTCCAAGTCAAGTGCCCCAACAAAGGGCCAAAAAGAATGTGCAGGAAGAATTTCTTCTCCAAGGGAACCTTCTTTTCAGATGGCTCCAATAAAGTTGCCAAAAGGAATACAGGCAGCCGCTTGGCTTCCGGGGCTCCCAGGGGTGCCTCGGTTTTTAACTAGAACACTTCATTAGTTCCGCTCCACCAGGAGCTCAGGCTCAGTGTATCCTTTATCTCAAAGGATTCTAACGTCCTCAAAAAGTCCTGTGCCACGGGACCACTGAAGCCCAGAGCAGCCTCTGAAGCGCTAGAGGACCGAATCTCAAGGTGGATATTCGTTTCAACTCCATGCCCTGTGAGGCAGGCCAGAGGCAGTGAGGGATGGGGGAAGGGGGCAGGACTGACTTCTTATAAAGCGCACTAACATCTCCATTTCTGTCAGGTGTTGTGTTACTTGTATTGGTTACTTTTCTCATCAGTATGACAAAGTGCCTGATACAAACCGTTTTTATTCTGGATCCCAGTTTGAGGGGGACAGTGAGTCATAGCAGGGGAAAGTACTACCCCAGGAGCCTGAGGCGACGCTAGTCATGACATCTGCAGCCAGGAAGCAGAATCCTATGACTGCTGGTGTTCAACCCACTCTCTCCTCTTTATTCAATCTGGGACCCCCCCCTTGCTCACGGGATGGAACCACCCACATTAATGTTGGGTCCGCCCTTCTACAGTTAAACCTCTCTGAAAGACAAACCCAGATGTGTGTTTCCTTGGTGACTGTCAAGTCAGTCTAGTTGACAAGGGAGATTAACATCCTGGTTCCCCACACTGTTCAGACATCTTTCTGGAGCTAGCTCATGCTGTTGTGTGTTCTGTTTTCTGTCCACCTTGCCCCCGTCCATGACTCTAGCACAATGCCTTCAACAGGAATTCTCCCATGTTTTCCACCCTCCCTTATGGGCTTCTATTCCCCCCACACACTTCAGATCTACATGAAGTGGGGAAAACTTTTTTGTTGTTGACCAGCTTTACTGATGAGAAGTAATTTTATTTTATGGCTGGAAGATAATACAAATACAGAGGTAGTTACATGGCTAAGTACCAACAAAGTCAAGATCAAATACTTGTCATCAAGGTTGGACCAGCACTGCTGCCTCCTAACTCCCGCTGGAATGTTAGCAAAAAACCCACAAATAAATGTGACTATTGGGTCCATGAGAAACCTTCTGAGATGGCCTTACACTGTGTGATAAGTCTATCAGTATACAAACCCTCCTGAGATGGTTCTATACCGTGTGATAAGTCTATCAGTATACAAACCCTCCTGAGATGGCCCTACACTGTGTGATAAGTCTATCAGTATACAAACCCTCCTGAGATGGCCCTACACTGTGTGATAAGTCTATCAGTATACAAACCCTCCTGAGATGGCCCTATGCTGTATAATGAGTCTATCAGTAGTACAAAAATTTTTACTTCTGACATGTTATAAATGAATTCAGCAACCTCATGGACCCATTATGAGGTACTTAAGAGCTTGGTCAGAAGGGCTAGAAAGGCTCAGGGAGACCGCTAAAGGAGCCATCTACAAGTGGGCAACTTACCCGGAGAACCCCACAAGGAAGAAGAAGCAACAAATTAGTGAATCAGAGTTCTTTTAATAGTTCTCTTATGATGTCTAACCGTGAGTGGAAGGTCCTATGATCCCATCAGACAGCTAGGCACTCAGGTTGAAACTGCTGACTCAACTCGCCTTCTTTAAACACTACAGCATGAACTAGCTCTTGATGGGCAAGTGAAACTCTACTTGCAAAGTTTATCCTACAAAGCCATTATCAGGAAAAATCTTGAAGATTTTTATAAGTTCAACTTTACTGCCACAAATAGTTCCTTGTTGAGGCTTTGCTGAACTTAGCCAAGAAGATGCACTCGAAGACACCAGGGCTTGGATAAACACTGGCTGTAGCATTTATCTCCAAATCATTGTGATGCAGGAGCTGCAGCTCCAGCTACATAGGAATGGGAGCCAATGAAAGAATATGCTGAAACCATCACTGGCACATCTATACGGATGTTTAAAGAATACTTTTTGGATATAAAAGTAATAAATTCACAAGACTAAAAAAGAATTGCCTTCATCTTCAAATGGGCTTGCTCAGCGCCAACCAAATTTACAATGTATGCGTGAGTAAGGGAGCACCCCCAAGTCATTGCTGCTAAGTCCTTGGTCTCAAATGAGTTTTATTAGTGGCATCTCAATGTGCGCTAGGAAGAGGGTTAGAATTCTGCACACTCACTCCTTTTTCTCTTTAAATCCAGATGTAAGTGAGTGGGTTTCTCCATGGTGGGAGCTGTTTTTAATCCCTGAGAAAATGAATTTAGGGGCCCAGTAGTAGTGGCACATGCCATTAATTCCAGCATTCCCAGTAGGCAGAGGCAGGTGGATCTCTGTGAGCCTGAGGCTAGCCTGGTCTGCAGAAAAAGCTCCAGGTAAGCAAGAACTGTACAAAGAAACCCTGTCTTGAAAAACCAAAATAAATAAACAAATACATTTAGGGAATAAATCTTATCCAGTTCTTAAAGTTCTTCAATGTTTCTTCTTTTATTTTTGACATATATGTACGTGTGTGTGTGTATGTATGTAGGTCCAAGATGGACGTCCAGTGTCTCCCTCAATCACTCTCTACCTTAAATATTAAGGCAGGGCGTCTCACTGAAGCTAGAGTTACAATTGTGGCTAGCCTAATAGCATGCTGGGATTATGGACAGCTTTTATATTGGTATTGGGGTTCTAAACTCTGGTCCTCTTTTCCCATTGGACCATCCCCCCAGCATCGCTCTTCTTCAGGCTTTTTTCCTGACTTTGCGGGAATGCTTTCTAATTGAAGAGCCAACAATAATGTGTAGTTATGGAGTCCAGCTGGGCTGGCAGTCAGTTTCCTGTCCTTGCCTCAGTTTCTTCATTCAGAGAATGCTATATCCCTTCTAGATAGTTGTGTGAACCGAATGAGTTGATTTATGTAGCATATGTAGCATAGTGCCAGTAAATAGCACATGATCAATAAAAAGTGAGCTGATATTCTACCCAAGTGTCTAATTTCCTTCAGTGTTGGGGAAAGAACCCCAATCCAGACATGAGCCTGGAGTTATTGAGTATTCCATCCCAGGTGCCTGCCTCGGCTTCCTGTGCAGGGCCCAGAGAAAGTAGGTAACTGCCAACTTCCCTAGCCTCTGTTCCAGCAATGGACTCGGGAAGTGTGCTGATTGACTTTTGCCAACTTGACACAAACCTAGACCTCTCAGGTAGAGGGAACTTTACTGAGAAGCTGTCTTCTTCAGATTAGCCTGTAGGTGAGCCTATGGGGGTGTTGATTAATAATCAATATGGGAGGACTTGGCACACTGTGGGTGGTGTCGTCCCTGGGCAGCTGATCCTGGCTACTTTATTCTAGTTTAGATGCCTGTTTGTTTTCTAAGGAGAGAAAGAAAGGGTATGGATTTGGGTGGGGACGGAAGCTGGGAGGATCCAGAGGGAGTTGGGGGAGGGGAAACTGTGATTAGAATATTCTGTATGAAAAGAAATCTATTTCCAATTATTTTTTAAAGGAACCTGAAAAACAAACAGGAAGCCTCAATCTGAAAGCTGCGCACCACAAGGTGATGAGATTTCGGTTCAGTTTTGTTAATACTGAATGGTAACGTGACAGGATCCAGAATCACCCAGAAGACAACCTTTTGTGGATATCTGTGGGGGAGTTTCTGAGCTGGGAAGAAGCCTTGTAACTGTGGGCAGCACCATTCCATGATTAGGATCTCAGCCTGAAGAAAATGAGTTGAGAATGGGCTTTTCTGTGTCTGTCGCAAGCAGGGCTTCCTTTGCAAGGCTGAATAGTATTCTATCTTATGCACACTTTATACCACAATCTCATCCATCTGTGACATTTGGGTTGTTTTCGCACCTTGGCAATTGCGAATAATGTTGTGGGGCCATTGGGGTGCAAATGTCCCTTTAGCCATCCTGTGTGAGGTTCTTTTGGACACTTACTAGGAATGGAGTTGCTGCATTGTGGTACAGCGTTGGTTTCTGTCTTTTTTGTGGGTTAGGTTTTGTTTTAGGTTTTTGTTGGGTTTTGTTTTGTTGGCACAATCATGCTAATTTATTTTATTTCTTTCTCTTTTCCTCTTTTGCTGTACTGGGAACTGAATCTAGAGTCATTTGCATGTTAGGTAAGTGTTCTACCAATGAGCTACCTATCCCCAGCCCTTTTTTTTTAAGTAGCCCTGACTGGTCTGGAATTTGCTATGTGGACCAGGCTGCCCTTGAACGCATAGAGATCCTATTGCCTCTGCCTCCATAGTGGTGGTATCAAGGCATGCACCACCTGCCTTCCTATTTTATTGTGATGAAGGGTCTCGCTAAGTTCCCCAGGCTGGCCTTGAACTGACAGCTTGCCATATTGTTCTGTGATTCTCTTGACTTATCTTTCCACCAAAGCGCACAAGGTCAACTTGCTCTGTCAAAATTAGCAACATACAAAGAAAATCTTTTGGTGCCAATGAAAAATGCTGAATATGATCATTATAGCAGCTGCTCTTAAAAGTCTGGTATGACTTATCCAGTCGCCCAACTGTAGCCTTCAGTTGTTTTCATTCTTTAGATACAATACGATTTATTTAACCAGTCCCGAAACGACAGACACATCAGTCATCCCACACGCATGCGTACACGTCAGAGGAAGGAGGAGGGTAGAGAAATCTTGGCTACAGGTTCTGCATGTCTGCTCGCAGGCCCAGCATATCTAGACTTCAGAGATGCCATGGGAACTACCTCCAGTCCTTGGCTCTGTTTGCTCCTGGATCAGGCTGCAGTTCAGGCTGGCATTCTCTACATTGTGGTAACGCTGGGCCCAAGCAGCTTTAACCTTTACATGATCCACAGCTCCTGGGGGAGGGAAAAAAAATCACTTTTCTGGCAATACCAGGAAAATTCCCAGAGAAAATTTTAATGGAACCAACCAGAGTCACATTTCTCTTGCAACCAATCTCTGGGGTTAAGGCAATGTGGCTGGTGACTGGCATTATCCTAGTGCTAGGGCCTGCCCAGCCTCCTCTGCAGATTTCTGGGGCTGCGCAGGCAGGTGGGCTGATTGTAAAAGATACGTGATGTCCTGTTACTGGCACATGGGTACAATCATCAGAAAGCCACAAATATGGATATTTAAAGCAGAGTAATATAACGAGAAACAAAACATTATAACAACCCTCCCCCAGGGGATAAAACAAACTAGTGTTTCTGGTGTGTGTGTGTGTGTGTGTGAGTGTGTGTGTGTGTGGCATAGTCTCAGGTACCCCAGGGTCACCCTGAGCTTACTGAGCAGATGAGGGTGAACTTCATCTCTTTCTTCCTGACTCCTGAGGAATGGCAGCTATGTGCCACCATGCCTGGAGCCTGAACCCAGGGTTTTGTGTGTGCTAAGTGAGTATCCTACTAACTGAGCTACATCAGTCCCTAGTCCCAAACTAGTGTTTACTCTGTGGGAGGACATGTCTCTGGTAGCCTCAACTCTGTGTAACATCTGTATGCCTCAGGAGCTTCCCACTGTTTGGAAACCTTGGGAACAAAAGGCACCACACTGTCTACATTAAGGAAAGTGATGTCTGCCCTTGGCCAATCAGCCTGGTCTTTTTATAACACCTATCAGTCATCCATCCGTGGATGGGGAGTATTTGGTCCAGCGAACCTCACATGGGCAGCCATGACTCTACCCTGTGAGTCTACAGGTGTGTTCTTGCTGGAAGCTGACATGTAACAGTTTTATTTCCTACATGTTGAAACATTTTTAGTAGCAAATGGCAGAAGGTGATGTAGTAAAAAAAAAAAGGAGAATCGAGTCCAAAACTTAGACCTTTGTTTTGAATCTGCCAGGAGGTAGCCAACATGCTGATCCTCAAATTGTTCCAGTTCACATTAGATTACCTTCTGCCCTCATTAAAAGCCATGTCGTCAGAGGCATGACTAGAACAAAGTACCTGTATGTCCTGTGATGGCCTTGACATCACCTTGACATTTATTCAATATATGGAGAGTAGCAGAAGAGTCTGGGACAGGAATAGCTCTTTTCTAGTCCCACACTGGCATATACTGGCCAGTAAGACAAAAGCCGGTGACACTGGAATTCACCCTTCTGGAGAAGTACTTCCTAAGATTCTATTGTGTGGGATGTAGGAACTCTCAAACCCATCCCCCAGCCCACCAGTCAGAGCATCCTCACGATGCTTCCAAGAGTGCACAGGTGCCCAGCCTCCAGCCCCATGCTCTGTTGGCATAGCAACGGCTTTCCTCCATTTCATGAATACTTGGTTCCAACATCCTAGAACCTGCCCAGCCCAATGAATGAAGAGGGACCTGACATTAAACAAAGTATCCAGACTTTTAGAACCAAAGTTAATTGATTTGGGGCTCATGGAGAGTAGGGTTTGGTGGCATCGCGAAGAGAAGAGAAGGATGAGGACTGGAGGTCGTTGTCTCAGTGAGAGAGCACTTGTCCAGCTCGCATGGGGCACTGAGTTCCCGCTGAAGCACTGCCAAAAGGAAAGGCAGGAGAAAGGAACCAGAGCATCATGGGCAATGGATGGCTCAGTTTGTGAAGTGTCTGCCTTGCAAGCATGAGGACCTGGCTCACATCCCCAGGACCCATGTTAAAAATGCCAGGGATAGACTACATTCCTGGAATCTCACAACTGGAGAGACAGAGACAGGTAGATCCCTGGGCCTTGCTGGCCAGACACCTAGTCTATTGGTGACTTCCGGGCTGGAGAGAGATACTACCCCAAAACACAAAGGACATAGTACCTGATGAACAGCACCCAAGGTTGTTCTCTGATTTCCATACATAGGTCCACATCTGGACACGTGTACACACACACAAAGAGAGAGAGAGAGAGAGAGAGAGAGAGAGAGAGAGAGAGAG
>LOJH01019615.1:0-14913 GCA_001685095.1 Ellobius talpinus | reverse complement strand
CCACCAAACAGTGACCCCTCCCCAGGGAAGGTCAAGACCACTCCCACAGGCTATCTAAACTGCCCCCCAGAGAACAACGTGCTATCCCAGTTTTCTGGTGGTCATTCTGGTTCTCCTTTCCCCCTCTCCATGTTTTCCCAGGGACCATCTGGGAGCGCTGGTGTCCATTAAACCTGGGTTTCTTCTAATTCGGTTTGATTTGGTCTGATTGGCTTATTGCATCAGTGGAGATGTTTGTCATGAAAGAAAAAATTAACACCTACTACCTAGTACAAGTTCTGCAGATCAGTGGGAGGTAGAAAATGTCTTGTCACATGGTCTCTAAGAATTCATAAACCCAGCACTGAGTCCCTGCAATGTTCTGGAAGAAATACGTGGACACCGAGGAGCACAATGCCTCTGAACTTGAGAGTAAGTTCACTCTCCAGTATTAGGGGCTGTGGCTCTAATTCCCAGTGCTGAACCCTACCTCAAGTTGCCTGGGAGGAAGGCGATCCTTCCCCTCATGCTTCTGCTTCCACTTCCTGAAACATTTGCCTTGCCAAGTAAAATTCCTTAGGGCTGCAGCCTCCTGCTGACTGCCCAGTGGCAAGGGTAGCTGTAGGCAGTTTATAAGGACAGACAGAGGGAAGCTGAGCTCAGAGCATCCTCTGTGTCCCTCAGCAAGTCAGCAAAATCAAGACCGCTATCCTGGCAAACAACAGCAGTACTGAAAATGGGATATGAACCAGAAGTAGGTAGTTTAGGCAGAAGCTGACGAATGTAAACAGGATAGGATATACAGGCAACAGAGGCTCTCCTCCACTCCCACACCATCTCCAAAAGCAGCCGCCATCCAGAGGGCATAAATGTCACTTTCAGGAGTCCCAGGTCATGCTGTTCCTCTCACTGCCCTGCCAAGATTTCTAATTCTTCTCCTCTCTCCATTTCCATCTTCATAACAACAAACCAAAAGACCAATCAGAATAAAGTCTTCCTTGAAACAATCTACCCATTCAAAAGTCTCAGCAGAAGAGGGGACAGTTGCCTGCCCCCACATGTCCTGTTAGCTTCAGTCTGTAGCATTGGGACATCATTGAAAATAAAATTTGAAAGAAAATCTTAATAAGGAACAATGAGCTGATGTAGAAAACCAATGGCTTTTGTATTTCTAGATCCCCTTGCTCCATTAATAAGAGACTTGAGACAGTCCTTTCTCCTCTCTCTCTAATAGATGAATATTCATTGCCATAGAATCAGTGGCCATGATCACAGGTATACACCGTCACACTGTTGGCCACTATAGGCCTCCTGGATAACCATGGGATAGCAGATCCACATATGTTGATATGCCTACATGTAGAATATGCAAACAATCGTCCTCATGCTTGTGTGTATATCATTGATTCATGTATGTGGGAGGTTTTCTGTGAGTTCCATGCACATGATCCTATACGTGTACACAGGTGTGTTGAGCATGATCTGCAAAGTAGGCGATGTGCGTGGACAAGTGCACGTGGAAGTTCAAGGAAGGTCTGCATGTTTATGTAAGTCTGGGTTCTGAAGCACTACCACGCACCAGGCTGTTTGCAGCCAGTGTGGACCCGCTAATGATTTTAATGAGAGTGCCTCTGGATTCATATTTTTTTCATAAAATACATCACACTAAAACCAAATCAATGAGAAACATTAATTAGGGCCTTTGTAGATGCCTTCTGTGGTGGTGTTTTTCTTTTGCGAAGCACCAGACGAAGAATGCTGGGCTTTATTTAAGCTAAGTTGTTTGACATTTAGATGAGAGAAAAAAGGAGAAGAAACTCACAGGCCCAGGAACTGTTTTTGACAGCTCTTTGTCATGCAAGGGAGAAAAAAGGCGCCGGCTGTGAGAGTCTACTTTGAAGCCCTGGAAATTTGTAATGAAAAATTTAAGATACAAGAGAGGCAGAAAGACGAGCTATTCACAGGGCTCTGCATATATTAACACTTATAATGCAAACTAAAGGTTTGCTGTGTGTTTTTATAATTTGGCCGCTAATAAATATCTTCCAGAAGTACTTTGATTTTCTAGGCTTGGGTATAGAGTTCGAATCCATTAAAAAGTAAAAGAAACAATTGACATCAGACTCTGGTCCCTGATTAGAGGGTGAGTACATCAATTATTGCAGACAGACCACTGACTGATATCAAAGGATGCTGGAAGCCCTTGCACACTTGGAGGGAAATAATATATTTGTCTACAACTCCTCTGCTGTGACCTTCATCCATGACATCCTCCAGTCCAATCCATTCCGAGAACTTGACTCTGCTGGGCATAATTATGGACAAATATACACTAAGATAGCATGTGTCCACTGTGAAAGTTCCTTCAAAGGACCATCTTTGTGCTTGGAAAGGGGTATGAAAACTATTCCCTGTACCTTTGGCATCTAGTTTTGCCTTCCTTCCACATCACATGTCTGTTAAGTCAGGGCAAGTCTGGGCTGGGTGCCCTTCCAGATCCTCGTAGACACTGATAAAGATGTTCTAGAATCTTCGTGCAAAAGTCTTGGTACACCTACTAGACCTCTTGGTTGTTGCTGTTACCCACTCATTGCTTGGGCTCCTGGATCGCCCAAATGACTCCAGTGTCAACTGGAGTCACTCAAATTTCCAGTCAGTCATTCATGACCTCAGCCTCTTGATGTCCCCAGCTCCCTTTATGCTTCAGTAAACTTTATCTGCACTGCCCCATTCCTGGGACCAAAATTACACAGTAGGACACTGCACCTGTCTCCCATGCTCCAACTTCCACTTAGTGATGTGTGGACTCACCATTAGTTACATTTGTGTTTTGGGTAACAAGTTTCTTCCTGCCCATTGGTAATTGTCACCACTACCATGTCAAGCTAAACTTCATTCCAAAGCAGCAACTCTGCTATTCTTAGCAGCACTGATAAGCTAATACAATTATAATCGCTACAAAATAGGAAACTAAAGCTTATAAAAGTTAAAATAAATTTCTAAAAGCCATCAAGGGAAGTAAGAAATCTGAAGTCAACTGTTGACTTCTACCTAACACCAATACTTAGTCTTTCAACCCTTTTCATGGCCTTTAATCCCAGTACTCCGGGCACGGGCATGAATATTTCTGAGCATTACATCAGTCTGGCCTACTTTGTGAGTTCCCAACCAGTCACAGAGGGCTACATAGAAAGACTCAATCAAGGTTGGGGGATCCATTCTCCATTTCCTCAATCTCTCCATATCTGTCTTAAAAATTGCCCTTTCTTAGGACTGGGGAGATGGTTCAATTGGTAAGACACTGGCAAGCGTGAGTTCCTAAGTTAACATCCCCAGACCTATGAAAAATAAGCTGGGCAGGGCCAAGTACACCTATAACCCCAGGGAATCAGGGGGATTTCTGCCTACCAGCTTGGCTCTAGACTCAGAGAGAGATCCTGCCCCAAGAGAATACAGTGGAGAATGAGAGAATACTGTACTCAGTGTTCTGGGCCCCACATGTATAAAATCACTCACTTGTATCTATGAACCACACACCCCTATAAAAAATAAAACTTAAATCCTCCTTTTATTAATAGAGTCCCCAAGCCATTAAAGCTCTTTTAAGCCACCTTCGTTTACAAGAATCTACACATGCTTTTAATGATGACCTATTTAAATCTTACAGCACCTTCTGGCCTCACCAAGGGAATAATCAGTTAAGAAGCAGGCCCTTTCCATGAAATGTGGCAGGGAGACAGAAGCACCTTCCACAAGTGCAAAAAGCTTACACAAATATTAAAGAAAGGAGCTGTTGCTTTAAAAAAAAAAAGACCCAGGGAGCCATGGGACCCTCCTATGTGTTGGGAAATTGACTTCTATATCAGTCCTCCCCTCCCGTAAGAACCAGCATGACAGTCGGGTCACAAGAAGTTCCTACCAGCACCTTGTTCTAGAGGATGGGAGGTTACAGACAGGTCCACCCCTGACTGCACAATCTAGCCTCCTCTGAAAGACTCTCTAGAATCTTTGCTTTTGATTTTTCTAAAGTGCGACAAAGACTTCTAAACATACCTGCTCCCCAACTGAAAGGCGTCTCTCTGCCTCCAAATAGCCCATCAAAATAAAAGCTTTGCCAGCCAAGACTCTCAGGCTTCTTGCTTGGTGATTTCTTGTTTTCTATCACTAAGTATGCTGGAAAGAGTGGCACAGAAGAATTCCTTTACCACTGGTTTCTCTGTGAACACTCTTGGCTCGTTTTGTCCTGGGAGTATTGTCCTGGTGGCCTCCACTGCTCTGATGCTGCTTCGGTCAAAGGGAAATGACTTCTGGCATGACAATGCAGATGACTTCTGCAATCCTGAGCATGAAGTGTCTACATTTCCAGAAACAATAAAACGCAGGCCACTCCTGCTCAGAATCCTCTAGGGGAAAAAAAAAGCTGTCACAAAGGTCCCCAGTATCCCCAGTAGCTGCCAGTGAGAAGCAGGTCTAGACTGTGATCCAATCTATGCTTTCTCACCTTCTGAATACAAAGAAGGAACTAGTACATAGAGGCCAAGGTGGGCAGAAGAGAAAGATGGCAGGTTGCCCTTGACTATGAACTTTGAATATCTGGGTAGCAATGATGTTCACCGTCTAGGGGCCTCTTCGCTCGGGTCTGCTTCTTACACTCTTGCACCGAGGAGACTGATTTTGGTTTCTCTTAAAAATTTTCCTTTCCAAATACCCTCAGACCTGGAAGACTGCAGAACAATACCAGAATGCACTCCCACAGGTTTCTTCTGATCCCTTATATACACATCACATTAATCAGGATTTTCAGCTTCTGCTTGTTTGCTTTCTTTATTTATTTGTTTGGACCATACTTTATTTTTAGATATAGCAATATAATTTACATATTAAAACACTCTAATCAAACAATTTGTTACAGTTTTAAAAGGAAGAGAAAAGAAGAAACTTGAGTTTGCTCTGTTTATATTGGAGGACTTATTAGTTACTTCTCTTTTCGCTGGGACAGAATATGCACCGAAGGTGTCTGAGGGAGGAAAGGTTTGCTTTGGCCTGGGCCCCAGAGATACAGTCTGTTGTACTAGGGGAGGAGTGGAGGGAGCATTGTCAGATGTCTGATCACATTGCATCTGCAGTCGGGAAGCAGAGAAGATGAAAGCTGGTTCTCAGTTCACTCTCTCCTTTTTTTGCAGTTCAGGACCTGAGTCCATGGGATGATACCACTGGCATTTAGGATGGGTCTTCCAACTGCAGTTAAAACTCTCTGAAAAAGCTCTCACAGGCAAGCCCAGAGGTGTGTCTCACAGGTGATCCTGAATCCCATAAAGTTGACAGACAATGTTATGTATGGAAGCCCATCTCCATGGAGACCAAGAGGTGCAGAGCTTTAAGACATAATGGGTGTGTTGAGGGAAGAAATATCCCTCTTGACCAGAGCTGAGGTCTGAGGAGTGGAGAGGAATTACCAAAAGAATTATCTGAAGAGTGTCATGGAACTGGAGGCCAAGCCCTAGCAGTCTGAGCACAGCCTGTGGAAAGTTCAACAGCATGACTCTAAGGCAGAGCAGTCCTTCTGGTCTTTAACCAGGTTTGAGTAAAGATGAAAGTGAAACATTTAGGCCTAGGAATATCTGAATTCTCCACCACTCCTCAACTGGAAGGCAAAGGGAAGAGAGGACTACACTCCCTCTATGGCTACATAAGATTCTGAGGAGAGCTATGGTTCATAGCCAAGTCACAGCTACCTAGAAAGGAGGTCCTGAGGAATTAATCCCTGGACAATGCTCCCTGCTGGGCCTCATCCTTCCTCCAGAAGCAAGGTAGACACTGAAACAGTTGTGATGGCTCAGACCCCAGAGGAAAGAACAGAGGGGAAGCACAAGTGAGCAGACAGCAGGACAAAAGGCAATGTCATTGGGTTGGGGGGCATCTGTTAGATGGTTTCTGGTTGACTCCACTCACCAGGACATAGTCAATGGTACAAAAAAAGTAATTCACTAAGAAAAGAGCTAAGGAAGCAGCCAAAATCAAACAGCAGGAAGTACACAGACAAAATTTGAAATAAAATGGTAGTGGTAGCCTCACCCCAGCTACAAAGCTCAGAGGTTTGTTTGAAGGAACCAGAATAGAGGAAGGACATGTTCAACCCAAGCTCTCAGGCTGCCAACTTGGTTTTTCTGACACTGTTTTCCAAACTCTGTCCATAATGGCTTCTTCAGATCATACACTTTGGGAGAACAGGTATCTTTTCTGGGGTGTCTGTACCTGTTATCAGTGTTTGACATCTTGTTTATTTTCCCATTGTTGCAAGAAAATACACTGAAAAGAGCAACTCAAGGGAGGAATAGTTTAGTTGACCTCGCAGTTCCAAGGAACAGCCCATCATGGTGGGAAAGTCATGGTGGCAGGACCTTGAGTCCACTGGTCACATTGCATCCTTAGGAGGAGGCGAGAGCAGCGAGTGCTCAGTTTGTTTTCTCCTTTTTGTTCAGTCTAGAGCCATATCTCATGAGAGGATGCTGCCCACAATTAACTGTGGTGATCTTCCCACCTCGGTTACCCTTGCTACCTTCCAGGCACGACGAGAGACAAGCTATCTAATTGCTCAGAGGTTTGTCTCCTAAGTGAGTCCAGATTCTGTCAAGTTGACAGTTGATATCATCTCTCAGCCCCAGGGTAGTGCCTGTCAAAATTCATGGGAGTTTACCATGGGAACTTAGAGCTATGATCCCTGGCTTTGCTGGTCTGCCCCATGTGATAACCCTATGTTAGAAGAATTCCTAGAATCACACTCAAACTAAAGGATCTTACATTTTTCCACATCCTTATACAGAGCAGATTTGCTCTATAGTATGGTCTAGACTCTTACAATCTATCTAGTCCCAGACCAGCCTACCCTCCATGTGCGGGCAAGCTATCCAGAGACAATGTTAAAAGGAACTCTTCTTCTAGGCAGGTAGAAAAGGTCCAACTATAGCCGGCCTCTACAAAGAGTGTCTAGAATTTTGTATTAGACAACTCTGCTTCCAGAACTCTAAAGGAGTTCAATCAGTGAAGTGCAAAGCACAAGGATCTGAGTTGTGATCTCGACACCCACACAAAAGCCAGGCATGATGGCAGGTGCTATAATCCTGGTGCTAGCAGGTGGAGACAGGAGGACATGGCAGGAATATGCTGCTCTTAGACAGCCGAGACAAATCGGGAAGTTCAATCCTCAGTGAGAAAACGCATCGCCAAAAACAAAGTAGAGAAGAGGTGGAGGAAGATACAGGCCAGTCTCTGGCCTCCATCATTACTCCCACATCTATATACCTCTACATATCCCACACATACATGAGAAGTATCTATCTGTGTGTGTCCCTCTCTGTAGGCAGAAACTGCTTGTTTGTTCCCAGTCACCCAGACCCAAATAATTACACAAAACTACATTAATTACAACACTGTTTGGCCAATAGCTTAGGCATCTTTATAGCTAGCTCTTACATCTTGAATTAACCCATTTCTATTAATCAATGTATTGGTATGAGGCTGTGGTTTACTGGTAAGGATCTGGCATCTGTCTCCTTCGACAGCTACATGGTGTCTCACTGACTCTGCCTACTTTATATATCTGTTCAAAATTCTTGCCTAGCTTTGCTCTGCTAAGCAATTGGCCAAAACAGCTTCTTTAATAACCAATGATAATAAAATATATTCATAGCATACAGAGGGGAATCCCATATCACCTCTCTCTGTGTGTTTCTCTGTCTCTGTCTCTCTCTCTCTCTCTCGTACACACACACATCCTGCTTCTACACTGATCTTGTATGATGACAATCATTGAAAGACTTAGAAATAATAGACCACTTCAAAAGGATTACATCCAATTTCAATCAACCTAATGTGATCTGAAGGAGTCAGGGATCAGTGGGATGAGTTAAGAAGAAAGACAGCACTCTCTATATATCTGTGCTATGGAGATCAGTGTGAGCAGGTCAAGGGGGTGAGAGGGAACTAAATCATGTTACAGTTTTGATCTAAAATGTCCCTCAGATTCAAGTATTAAAGGGCCAGTCACCAGTTCAGTGTTCAGAAGGGAAGACTGAGGAAGTAAATATGCCCTCATCATTGAATGAATCCATTGATGGGTTCATAATTTGGTGAGCTATTGGGAAGGGATAGAAACATAGGAAGTGGGGTTGACTTGAAGGAAATGGGTGCTCAAACGCATTATTCTTGGGAAGTATATATGATTCTAGACCTTTCATTCTCTCTCCTGGATGCCATGATGTGAGGTTTTGTCCAACCATGTCTTCCCCACCGTGATGTTCTCCCTCACCACAGGCCCACAGCAATGGGGTTGTGTGATAATGGACTGAATACCCTAAAATGGTGACATAAGATAAATTTTTTTCCTCTTTTAAGTTGATTTCCTCAGATATTTTGTTATAGAGGTAGAAAGCTATCTAATAAATGGTCCTCTGTCACATGGGCAGACCCCTCATCAGTAGTATAGCCATACTTTTAGAGTCCTGTCTAATGGGTCAGTCTTTTCCCACTTCCTTCCTGCAGGCCTCGCGTCTGCATTTGGTCACTGGAACAATTTTAAGAAGATGTTCTGGCAATTCTTGGTTAAATAGCTCTCTCTCTCTCTCTCTCTCTCTCTCTCTGGTTCTCCATTTGAAACTGACTTCTTAATTCTGCACCATTGCCTGGATGTAAATGCATTTATGTATATTAATTTTTGCTCTACTTAGCAGAGTGGTCACTTAATTAAATGCCTTCAGTTGTTTTATTAGAGAAGAAAATAACCATCTCTCCACCCCCGGGGATCCCTTCTTCCTACTTAGCTCCTCTGTTGTGCTGGGAATTTAAACATACCTATTTGTTGTTCCCTATTCCATTCATTTGTAACCTCCGATGCCACCACATTTATAGGAGCAGATATTAAAAAGTAATATCCAAGACCAAAGTCGCTAGACTGTTTAGTAGATTTTTAAATTGAAACCAAAATTATACAGATTTTTCATTCTGATAATTCTACCAATTCACTAATTCTTTAATCTTTACAGGTCATTGAACAGTTCCACATTAATGAGATGTAGTTAAGAACAAATTTTACATTTTTTCCTTTTTTTTCCTTGAAAAATGTTTCCTATCATTTGTAAATTAGAAAGAACTTGTTCCATTTATGGTCCATTTATTTAAAATAATCGAATGCATGCGATCTGACTGAACACTGTGTGTAATGATGCTTTTAAACAAATTACCATTTATTTATAAGCAAGAAATAGACTTTTAAAAAGCACCCGGACTTGGTTATATTATTAATGACATTCTCCAGGTCCAACAGTTCTGGTGTGTGTGTGTGTGCGTGTATGTCTGTTGTGTGTTTACAACATTAGTGTGCATGTGCATATATACATGCATATGTGGATTTAATTTCAGCAGAACAGTTGAAGATTTGGAAATAAAAGAATCTTCTAGAAAAACAACTTACGTTTCCTTTTCAAAAACTCAAACATAATTGAAAACTGGAAAAAGATAGGACATCTTCAATGTAAACATTGCCTGACATCACTAAATATTCAAAGCTAAATACAGAGAGTCAGGTCTAACCCAGGTTGTTTGATGCAGTCAGTCAGGTCTAGCCCAGGCTGTTCTGGGTACCAGGCTGAGGGTGTAGGGCAAAGGGAAGCGCTCTCTATCCACCTAAGACAGGAAAATGTGCAAGTACACAAGCCCCAGAGTTTCCACTCAGAGACTCAGAGAACGCTTGCATTTTAATGAAATGCTACAGTTAATTGCTTGGGTTCGAGTATTGTAAATTGCTATTATTCCTCACGACACTCTAGCGCAGGGAGGAAAATGTTTATCCTGTTAAGTGTCATTTAAAGAGCCTGAGTCGTGGGGAATCAGGGAGATGGCTGACTACACTAAGAATTAATGGGAAGACACAGTTGTGGTTTCATCCGCCTTGACCCTGAAGATGTAAAGACAGTCTCCATTGCTTCCTCGTAGCTGCTTTGATCCACAGAAAAGAAATAAACAGTAGATGCTGCTTGGTCCTCCTAGCATTTCATGCCAGTCCCAGAGCCCTGCATTTCCTGAGATGTACAATCTGGAGAGCTTATTTGCTAAACCCCGTAAAGTCAAGGAATTAATCCTCTTCTTTGATTCCTTTTCCTGGAAATAGGGATCTCCAACCCTGGAAGCAGCGAGGGAAGAAAAGTAAGGCATAGATACAGGAAAATGAGAGAGGAAGGTGAAAATATCCAGAAGGGGGGACATGGATAAGAATGAGAGGCATCCACGGTCTCACTGGAGTAGCATTTTGTTGTGTCTTTGTCACTGCCTGCCAGTGTTTCCTGAGAACGTTGGGGGAGGGGGAGATGCTTGAAGCTGAGGTGAATGAATGGAATGACCAACTTTGTGTGCTCAGCACCAAACAATGGCGCCTAGATACCCCACAGATTTTTCTTTTTCTGGATAAGTGAGTGACTGTATGAATGTATATAGTATGTGCCTATTTGCAAGAATAGAAGGTAGATATGGATGCTATTGGCCAGTTATTCCGTATATCAGGTATCACGTTCCCCCACTCTCGGAGTTTTGCTGTCAAAGTCAGTCTCAACCAGAATCGTGGTATCATAATGCCCGATCAATAAATTTGCTACATCAGAGCAGGAAAACAAAATACTGAGAATATGAGAAATCTGTATTCAGTGTTCTACTGGCTACTGTTATTTGATGTTTGTGTAGAGTAGGTACTTTGTGGGAATGTATAGGCGTCTGTCAGTATAATTAGGAAATAAGTCTCCCCCTTTCCTACAGTTTGAGAGTGTTGTAAATTTGATACAATGTCTGTTGGAAATCTGTACAATTACATTAAAAATTTTCAAATGCTTGTACAGTTAGTTCCTGCAGTGAGCCAGGGGTAGCATCTTTACAGCACGGTCGATCATAACAAATGATCATTCTGTTCAGGCTTATGTAGCTCTATTCATCTTTAGTCATCATTCTTAATATACCCTGTGCATTGAGGAACTGCCTGTATCAGTTCGGCCTATGGGCATTTCCGTGGTCCAGATTATTAATGGATTTATAAGTACCCAGCCCGCTATGGGTGGCACCATCCCTAGGCAGGTCTCCTGGGATATATAAACATGAGTCAGAAAGTGAGCCAGCAAACAACATTCCTCCACAGTTTCTGCTTTGGGTTCCTGCTCAAGCTCTTGCCCAGACTTCCTGGCTTAGAAATACAAGTTAAATGGACCCCTTCCCTCCTCCCCAAGTAGCCTTTGGCTGGAGGGTTTCGTACCACCAACAGAAGGGAACTAAGATCACTGACCTACAGTACTTGCTTTCTGATGTCACCCATGCTGCCCTCAGCCCTTCCCTCTTCACTTTGCCAGGAAAAGCTCCTAGGTTCTTTCACACCAAAGATCCTGACTTCTCTTTATTTCAAGACCCGGTTTTTCTTATCCCTTCTGCTACATATGGAGTTTGATAAAGAACAAATGTCTGATTCGCCTTTCCTGCCCTATTTTAGGATGAAGGCACTAAGTGCACTATGGGAACAGGAATTCTACCACCAGGTTACCTGGATTCCCTCCTAGTGGTGTCTCTCTCTAACTGGGTGAAAGAGTTTCCTTGCAGTTTTCTTTCTTTTCCTTTTTAACTTTTGTTGATTCTTTGTGGATTCCACATCATGCATTCCGACCCCACTTACTCCCCTTCCCCTCGCATGTGACCTCTGCCCTTGCAACCTCCCCCACCAAACAAAACCAAATTTAAAAGAAAAACCAAAAACTAAAGAAACAAAAAAATAAAAGCCAAGAGAAAATGAAAGAGAGAGAGAGAGAGAGATCTAGTAGAAGCTGTAGTGTGGCCCATTGAATCACACTGTTTACCCTTTAGTCCATTCATCTTTACTTGCAAGTGTTCATTGCCACATGTTATTGGTTCAAGAATTCTGGCTTCTGCTATGCCACTGATACCATGATAATATCAGTATTACTTGTCTTGGTGGGGATGGTGAAAATAAGGAGGTGAAACACATATAAAGCCTTTGAGGGATGGCTAATACAAATTGAGCCTCACCAAGTTTGTCTCATTTATTGTCACCTAGTAGATTATAAACTTCATGTAGGTAGGAGCTGCCTATGTTTTAGTATAAGGATTAGATGGGCAGACACACCAGCAATCAAATTCTTCTTTAGGAGTTTGAGTTCTTGTGTTGTTCTCAGCCTCCTCTTATTTTACCCACAGAAAGCTGATCCCATAAATCCAGAACCCACAAAGTTCCAGCCTACAACTTCCCTTCCCTTGAAAGCTGAATCTTGCTAGCTCAAGATACATGTGCAGGTGGGGCAGGCTCATGGAGCCTCTGAGAGTTGAGGAATAAAGCTGAAACCTGTCTTCCAACTCTGGCCATCAGAGGCTTTGTGATCACAATGAATATGTCCTCAATTTGGTCAAGGTTGATCTTCTGCTGTCTCTAATGACAGGAAGAACAAAGGGATAGCACAGAAAGGAGAGGATGAGCCAAGTGTTAGAAATGGAACATAACCATGGGCAGAAAGGCAGTGTACCGGTATGCTGAGAGCCTTCAAGACATAGGTTTTTGCAGACCACAAAGCTCGATCAATATATCCAGCATCACAAAGCCAGCAACTAGAATAGGTAGTCCTTAGTTTGTCTGAATATTGAAAGTTGCACAGCTTAGTTTTCATTAGGGTAATGCAAAAATAAAAGAACAATGGTACATCAGCACATACATGCCCACTAGTTCTACTAAAATGAGAAACACTTGCTAAATGTCAGGCATTAGCAAGCACAACTCTCACACAGAGCTGTTAGGGATGCAAAAGGTACAGTTACTTGGGCAAGGAGTTTGGTAGTTTCTTGTGAAGTAAGCACACATTTACTAGATGACCCAACAATGCTATACACAACAATATAGATGACTCTCAAGAGCATTCTATAAGGGAATGTTCTCTCTCTCTCTCTCTCTCTCTCTCTCTCTCTCTCTCTCTCTCATGAAATTCTAGAAAATTCTAGAAAGTCGTGGAATGCAGATCTGTGATTGATTTGAGATGGAAGACTGACCGCACAGGGGCACAATGAAGATGTTTGATGTGTTGAAATAGTCTACAAATGAACACAGCAAAATTTATCAGACTACACACCAAGAAGGGTTCAGACAACACCAAAGCTAATTATCAATCAATAACCATAACATAGATTACCATGTTCCCATTATCAAACCCTCTACTATAATGATAATAAAACATTTATAAAATTTACCTCCTTGGCATTTATAAAATGCCATCCTTGTTCTGCCTGTGGTCTGCACACAGCTTGTTTCTGGCAAACCTCTCCCAATCTCTTGCATTTTTTTCTGCTGCAGTCAAACTGTCCTTGGAGATTCTAGACTGTTCCAACAATGTTCCTGTGTCGGATCACACATCTGTGACCTCCTCTGCCCGGGATACTCCCCCTTCTGAGTTAGCTCTACCCTTCTCCTGGGCCACCATCTAACTGCTAATTATCAGGGGCAACACCAGCCCTCTCGCATCAACCCCCATCTTCTGCTCTGTTTTCTGCATAGCCATATCAGTCTTAAACATTATCATACCAGTTATAGTTTCTTTCCCCTCTATTTGAGTTAACATTATAAATGGAGGGTCTTCGGGGTCACATCTCCAGACACCAGTGCTACGCTGCAACATGACATGTCCTTGAGATGTTTAATTTTGACTCTCAACTTGACTGGATTGACAACTACCTAGTGTATGAATTATGCACACATCTAGCTATGCCCGTGGGATGTTCCTAAACAAGTTTAGCTGAAGCAGGAAGACTCGCCACGAATATGAATTACACTATCCCCTAGGCTGGAGACACAGACCAAATAAATAGGGGAAAGTCAAGTATAGCTGGGAATTCTTTCTCTGCTTCTGCTTTATAGCCTATAGTAAGCCTCTACCACCACCATGCCTTCACCATTGCGATAGACTAAATTCCTCTGAACTGTGAGCTAAAATAAACCCATAAGTCACCTTTTTTTTCCCATAGAACTGAGAAAAGGGACAAATACAGTCCTCAATAAATATAGTTATCCCATGTCCCCAGAAGGACTGTCATTGAAAACCCAAGAATGGAACTGAATGAGTTAAGCATGAAATTGAAGACATAAAAAATAAAATGAAATAAGTAAACCAGAATGAATTAGTAAAATGAAACAGAGAGCAAAATATTAGAAAACGGAATAGGAATCAAGGTTATAAATAAATTCAAAGCTATTTCCTAGGGGAAAAATAAATTACAATATAGGTAAATTACTATCCTCTCTATTCCTGCATAAATCAGAGATTATCAAATACAAAATTAGAAATTAAAATAAATTTAGAAAAATAGAGGGGAATGTTTAATATTATAATAAAGCATTTTGTTCAGTGTAAGACAAACATATTGAAAACACAGAATTGTTTTGGTTTATCAAACTTTGAATCCAATTTGGCATTGCCCTGACTCCCTCTCAAGCACTAGCTGTTACAGAACTCCATCACTCATGGGGTCACTGGACCCAGCTTCATAATATGACCCTGGCAGGGGAACTGGGACGTTGCTGCCCTTGGGTTGATGTGTGACTTCAGACGGCAGCACAGAGAAGTGGCTAAGAGCTCAGAAGGTCTGCTGCTTACTGCAAAGCTTCGGCTACATCCCTCTCAACCTTAGTGTCCATCTGTAGAGGGCAAAGTACCACTTGGCCCATAGCGATGCCTGAGAAGGGGCTTCGGGCAAGGTGTCCAGCATCTAAACGTCCATCCAAAGTTGTGGCGAGCCCCCTGACCAGCAGGGGAAGAAAACCACCGACACGAGGATTCTTCTCTGATCACACTTTATTGAAGCGCTTCTTGATTGAGGGAGAGCTGGAGGTGAGGGGCGAGTAGGCAGGAA
>LOJH01019614.1:2824-14685 GCA_001685095.1 Ellobius talpinus | reverse complement strand
AAGGAAGAAAGGAAGAAAGAAAGAAAAGAGGCTTGGTAGAGCACTTGTAACCCCAGTGCCGGAGCAATGGAGACAGGTAGGTCCCTGGGGCACGCTCACCTGCTACCTTCGCTTATTTACTGAGTTCCAGGATAGTGAGAGACCCTGTCATAAGCATCAAGGTCAGAAGGCCGGGGGCACCTGAGGAACAAGTAATGGTCAAGGTTTGTTCACCGGCTTCCACACACATGCACTCACAAACGCGCACACATTAACGCAGATGTAATTCTTAAAAAAAGGCAACCATGGAAACTCTGTAGGGCTGTCAACAGACCCCCACCTAAGAACTGCACCTCAGCTCCAAGGTTCAAAGTGGCACCCTCTGTGAGCTGTCACTCAGCACGGCTTAAAGGTCAAGAGACTGCATGAGATCAAACACACAGGCACCGTGCACACACACAACGCAAGAGGCAGAGAAGGTATCAGCTTCTTGGAAACCCACAAATGGTGTGAAACGGTCAAATAGCTATCCATCCTAACACAAAAATAAGGGCTGGCACCCATTCCACTGGTGGGGGGTGGGGCAGCCAGGCTTCTGCTTGGTCAGCTTTGGAAGGGGACACAGAAGTGTGCTCCTGAGTGGGTGCCACCTGCAGAATAGTGGCATAGAGTGTGAGTCACAGAGGATACTCAAGGCTGGCATCTCTGGGACTGCTTTGCCCTTAGCTTGTACACTGAGGTTTGGCTCTCGTCCCTTTTGACCTCACGTGCTATGCCAATGAGGACATCTAAGCAAATAAAAGTAGTACTCACATAATTAGAAAACTAGGTGCTGGATCTGGCATGCCGAATACGGACACCCCTCCCCCAACACACAAAGCTCCAGGACTCAGATGTGAGAGGATCCAGGGGTTCGGTTTCCTCTGTAGCTATGAGTAGCTAGTATTTTGGGGTGTCCAGGCCCTAGGGTCCTCATACCATCCATTTCAGCAGAAATGGACTCTTCTATTATTTTCTAATGGAATTAAAAAAGGGGGGACCCTCCATATTTTAAAATTAAAAGTCACATAAAATTCAGGCCTGGAGAAATGTCCCCACTTCAGGTGCTATGGCCTCCTGGAAATGATAAGCAAGCTGGGACAGGGAAGGAGATAAACCGGAAGATGGGAAGAAGTATGGTCAGGGCCCAAGGCCTTTCCTGGCCTTGAAAGGGGGCTAAGTTTAATACGAAGGAACCACTAAGAGAACAAATAAAAACAGCACCCATACCCTACCCCACACCCAGAGTAGTACTGAGCTGGCTGGAATTGTTGCCAATTCAAATTATCATTATCAAACTCCAGAACTTTCATCACCTGCTCACACCACCACCAAGCAACCTTGTTCCCGTCAGCAGTCACCCTCATCCCACCCCCTCCTGATCATGGCTGAGCCCTCTACACTTTCCCTACATTGGACACTCTGATTATAAACCAGTTGTCTCTTCAAGCCTGTAGAGGCAAAACGGAAAAAGGGGGGGAGGTATTTAAATGAGGCCCACTATCCTGCATGTTTGGGAAATGGCTCAACTGGTGGGTCAGAAATGTCCATACACAAAAGGCACGGGAGGGGTGGGTGACACTCCAGATGGCTCCAGGATGGGGAGCGCAAGGTGACTAGGTGTCAGCGTGACCAAGATCACTGGTGAACGGTGGGTGAGGCTAGGAACAGACAGGCTCCTGTGGTGGACAAGCCCAACACAGCCACACTCCTGCTGCAGAAGAGTTGGGAAACTGGTAGACAGGAGGCTGGATTTCCCAACAGCAGGATGGGGGTCGCCCAGCTCCTGTCACTTGAAGAACACACGTCAGCTGTACCTCTTCCTCTCCAGCCCCTCCACCCCAGGACCACACAATAGACAGTCTCTGTTCATGGCCTAATGGCTTTCTATCAACTCCACACAATGACCCACATTAATCACTATTTGCTGGCCCAGGTTAGCTGGTGGTTGGTCCTTGTGCCCAGAAAGTGTTCCCAGGGGCCCATCCTGAATACAATAGTATCCCTGTTTCCAGTTTTGAGCTCTGCAGTTTCTGAGTCACCTATAGTCAACCAGTACAAAAATATTACACAAACATTCCACATATAAATATTTCATACCGTTTTGAATTGTGTGCAGCTGTGGCCAGTGCGATACCATCTTGAGCTATCACAAAGAAATCGTCCGTGTGTCCACACAGTCTGACCTCCCTGCCATCAGTTAGTCATGGAGGAATTAGTTACCATACTGTCTGCCTTTGTGTGCCTGTGTCACAACGCCTTCCTCGTTCCCCTCAATGCATCTCACCATGGAGACATACCACCTCATATCAACACCAAAGCAGTGAGTACGGTACAGTGAGATAACATGTGAGAAGAAAGACCCTTCACACAGCTCTGCGACGCTACAGTAATCATTATATCTGCCCATCTTAATACCAGTTGTCGGTATTCCTCTCTCACTGTACCTAGCTTATAAAGTGAAGGTTTTCACAAGTATATGTACATGGGAACAAACATGTTCTACAGAAGAGCCTGGTACCCATTTGTAGTCTTAGGCATCTCTTGGGGTCTTGGAGGATATCCTCCTCAGATAAGGGAGATGTGTGCAAGAGAAACCGGTTGGTCCTTACAGCAAAAGCCGTGTGGGTTTATGCTATGCAAAGACTCGGTCCCCAGCCAGCTGGCAAGGCTGTGAAGCACGGCCTGTGCCCCTGTTACTTGGGTGGGCATACTTGGGCTGATGGATTGGTTCAGTCACTCATTGCTGAAACAAAAATGCTAGCTTCAAACAACTTAAGGAAAAAAGTTCAGTTTGGAAGTGCAGTCCACCATGGAAGAAGAAGGGATGGTAGCAGAACCCTGGTCCAGCTGGCCTCACGGCAGCTGTTTTGAAGACAGTAAGAGGTCAACATTGATGTTCATCTTTTTATTCAGGACAGAAACACAGGCCATGGGATGGTGTCACCCACATGCAAAATGCGTCTTCACACCTCAGTTAACCGAGTCTGAAAACTCTCACACATTGGAACCAGAGAGAGATGCTCAGGAGATAAGAGCACTTGCTCCTCTTACAGAAGACCCAGGTTCAATTCCCAGCACCCACACGGTGGCTCACACCTGCCTGTAATCCAGATCCAGGATATCCAACACTCTTCTAACCTCAGGCATCAGGCACACACTTGGCACATATGCACATATGCGGAGGATCCACCATGCTCTTCTGGCTTCTGAGGGAACCTGCACTCATGTTTACATGCCTCCACATGGGAACACACACACATAGACACAGAATTTAAGACCTTTTCTTTCTTCTTCTTTTTTTTAAAGAGTAATAAATCAGCCATGCACCGTGACTCATGTCTGTAATCCCAGCACTTTGGAGGTTGAGGCAAGGCTGCTAGGGGGTCTAGGCCAGGTCTAGGTTACATAATGAGGCCCCATTTCAAAAGAAGCCCTAAACCCAACTGACCAAATAGAACAAAATATCAATATTGGGTGACAAATGACCCATGCTAATATAAATGCCAACCAATAGGGGACAGTGAGGAACAGGTGTGCAGGATGCGGGTGTACTGTCCGGCTAGTTACAATCTCCCTCGTCGTTCCATCCTTGCAGGTCACAAAGAGCTGTCTAAAGCATTTCTGCCTCCCAACATCTTATATGCTCCATGACAGCATCCCGGGAAAATGATCCAGGCATGACCCTAATAAGCAGAACATGACCCAGACGTGTGGGTTTCATGTGTGACTGGCTGATTCATGGGGCATTCCAACAAAAACACTGATACAAAATACCCAGGGGACTGCTGAGGGTTTTAGTTGAACCCCACTGTAGCTGCCCTTGGCTAAGTGGCACCAGTTTTCCAGAACCAACCTGTGGCATATTCTGGAAACACATTAGCAGTGGATGTCCTTTGTATTCAGTGCCGGACAAACCACTATCTCTATAACAACCATAGGGAAGAGGCTCTGTGTCGCCACGGAGGATGCCTGTAGCAGGCATGTCACACAGGGGCACGCAGTTGCCGGGAGCCCTGCTCAGATGCGTGGGACTGCTGGATGAATGACCCGCCTTCTAGTCAAGCAGCACTGGCCTGCAAGCCTTCCTTCAGCATGGCTTCTCATGCGACACTCTGAGTGCCAGCATCCAGGAGAGATTCTCAGGCTCCTTTTATCATAGCTTCTAGCTTTCATTAAGGGCATAGACAGAATTAGACAAGAATTCACTAATGAAGTTCAGCCTATACTCTTGGACTTGAATCCACGGTGCCAGGCTAGCTCTGATTGGTGCTTCTTTTCGGCACATTTTGTCGTCCAGCCCTTTCATCTGTGACTCTTCACCTGGTGATCTGCGTCAGCGTGCTCCCTGCGATGTGATTAGAGGCCGTCTCCAGAGGAACGCGTACACTTCAAAGCCTCCTCCTTTTAATTAGTGAGGGGTTTATTCTCCAAGGCCTGACACTCTTGGAGCTGGTCCCCATGAAAAGGTAATTTCCAAGATGCGAGGAAAGAGTCGGTGCAGAGACTGGAGTGTGTTATGCCAGCAAGCCTTTTGGAGAGCAAGGGTAGGTCTTATGATGAGTAGGCTGTGTGGAAATTCAGACATTGTAGCCACCTGCCAACCTGTGAAAGAAACACTAGTTGCATGTGGCAAAATGACACTATCTCAATAACAAACAAAATCAACAATCCAAGAATATGCACAGAGACGGAAACGTAAGAGTTAAGAGGAGAGAACTTACTACCTAGAATGAGCAAGGTCCAAAGTCTTGAGACGGTGGGTGGCTAGGGACCGTATTTCCAGGAACACTTATTAAGTGTGACACCGTGAGTTTTCCCTGCCAGCTGGAAGCCCATACAGCACTGGCGGTGAGCTGTCGGTATCTAATCAGTAATGGTCTTAACGGTTTGTAAGGCTTTATTTTCATTATGTCTAACTTTAAGTTGGGTAAATATTAGCCCCTGATTCTATATTCCTTAAAGGGTTGCTTAACTCTGCTTTAGAAATACGATATAAAATTCAGCAACCTGAAGATAGAATAACCACTGTCTCTTGCCGGCCTGACCTTGGCTTTGATCCCACTTCTACAGCAAACATACTAAACTCCCAACAAGTCCACACACCAGCTCAAATCTCTTGAATATGCTTTCATAAAGCTTTTTCTACCTTCTGCCTCTCACAGCCCTGAGCCCCCCAACAAAAGCCTACTGTCAGGAACCCAGCAAATATTTGGCTGAAGGGAAAGAGGCCCCAAGAGCTGCTGAATTAGGGCCTTTCATGAACTTTCTCTCTTTCTGACACTATGGTTTCTGGCAGTTAGAGGCAGGGGGATTGCCAGGCATGCCCTACCATATACTTGGGGAAGGTGGGACTCCAGCCCTCACAGGGACACAGGCTATGGGGCCTGCTTTCTGGATGGTGATGTTCTACACCAGACTGAGTAGTAATAGGGCAAACAGGAATGCCGGCAGAATATTGCCAGCTCCTGTGTTTTCTCGCTTGGTTTTCACAGAAGAGTCTTTTGAAAGTGAGTCACTGCCATCAACTGCCCACTTTGAATCTCTGGGAATGTTAATTAGAGGTGGAGAAAGGTATTTGAAAACAAAAGTCTGAAAAGCAAGTCATAAAACTGCATTTTCACATGGAAAAAAACACTCCTTCATTTGCTTAATGGACTCTTTAGAGTCAGGTAACAGGTGGGCTCCTGCAAGGGTCAGTTGAGGGCATCAGGCTTGGCATGGCTCCACTAGGAATCTGTGGACTGCCTTGTAGGGAAATGGCACCTCTGTCCCCAGAGTCTTCAGCTTATTCGGGATGAAATGTCTCTGACAACTATGACCTGATTCTAGAAACACTCAGGGGGTGAACATCTGACACCATCAAAGGCAGAAGTTTCAATTTTTAAAATTATGATGATGATGATGACAAAGTTACACTATATAGCCCAGATGGGTCTGGAACTTGGTAAATAGACCAGTAGACCAGAACGGCCTCCAACTCAGAGATCCACCTACCTGTGCCTCCCAAGAGCTGGGACCAAAGACATGTTGTATACATTCAACAGTAATGACTTTTAAAAAGTAGTTCTTGTTGGGGCTGGAGAGATGATTCAGCAGTTAAGAGCACATGTTGCTCTTATGGAGAATCCAAGCTTGGTTCTCACCACCCATACAGGGTGGTTCACAATGGCCTGTACCTCCAGCTCCATGGGATGTGATGCCCTCTTCTGGCCACTCTGGGCACCTGCACTCACATGCACAGACACACAAATGATGTGGAATTCCCCTCTGTATGCTATGAATATGTTTTATAACCACTAGTTAATAAAGAAGCTGCTTTGGCCTATGACAGGGCAGAATATAGCTAGGTGAGAAAACTAAATTTATTGCAGGGAGAAAGAAGGCGGAGTCAGGCAGATGTCATGTAGCCACCCAAGAAGCAAGAAGTAACAAACCACGAGTCTTGTAGTAAAATATAAAATAATGTGAGTTAATTTGAGATGTAAGAGTTAGTAAATAAGAAGCCTGAGCTAGTAGACTAAAGAGTATGTAATTAATATTAAACCTCAGAATGGTTATTTCATAAGTGGCTACAGGAGCTAATAAGTGGAACCTGATGGGTGGAGAGAAACTGGTCCAGGGAAAACAGCAGAACAGAGAATATCTGTAGCTACACACAAATACATAATTAAAGATAAAATCATTGTTCTAAAAGTGGCTTCCATATTACCTTCCCATGAAGCCATAGCAAAGGCCACATTCTGGTGACTCTTTTGCTTATTGTTTGTTTCTAAGGCAAAATGTCACTAAGTAACTCAGGCGAGCCTGGGATTCCCAACCCTCCTGTTTCTGCCTCGCAGATGCTGGGATTACAGCATGTACCCCCATACCTGGCTATGACTAATGGTTTAAACCACAGAGACTGGTTTTCTCATGGCTCTGCAGGCCCTGACTTCAAGATCAAGGTATGAGTGGGTTCTTTTGCTCTGAGGGTCCTGGGTAGCCTGCTCCAGGACACTCTCCTTGGCTCTTTACCTTTGGACTAACCACATCGTCTCTCCTTTTCCACCTCAGTCCATCTCTGTGCCCATATTCCTCCTTCTTAAAGGACACTAGTGATAGGGGAGGGGTGACCCCAAGGACCTCATTTTAGCTTAGTCACATATGCGGAGACAGTATCTCCAAATCTGAGGTCAAGTTCAGAGTCCCAGAGGTGAGGATCCACCAACACAGACATTGCGAGGTGGTGCTATTCAGACTGTAATGGGCGCTGTTATTTATACCCACTACACTACTGGGATGAGTTCTTGGACCCAGAAATGACAGGACCAAGACAAGACCCAAAGGCTTTACTGAGGGCAATCCACTTAAGCTACATCTCTACGAAGCTTTGATCAAGCAAAGCCAGTCGGGAAGGCAACTCTCCGCACAGGAACAAGGACACCTTATATGGGAAGAATTCCCACTCCATGTTATCTCAAGCAAACTAAGCATTCAACCATGCAGAGGTCAGGTCCTTAACGCTTCGGTCTGAGCTCAGTCGGGGGCAGCGCATGCTCAGCTTACGATTCTCCAGGTCTGGCAGAGTCTCTAGAGCTGGCCCCAACTCGACCCTGACGGGCACCCATGTGAGGAGGGCTGCTGAGGTTCTAATTCCGGCTTGCATGTGAGCCATCAGTTCCCACTTAGGTCCTTGTTTGGAGCTGCCACGGGGGAAGGAAACAGGTGTGACTCCCGTGGGGACCCTTTCAACTCCATCATTTTATTCCCCTCTGAGGTGGTACCAACTGTCTCAAAGGAGGTCTTTATATTAATGTTGACTTCAAGTGACTTAATGACAAACAGGCTTGGGCGGACAGAGAAGCCTCCATGTCCTGAGAGGCAGAGCAGTCCTGGCAACTGACTGTCTCACTCACCACCAGCACCTGTTGGGGACAGAAACACCTTCACCCCATCTTTGGATGCCAGCTCCTTACGGAAGTATGTCACTACCAGAAAGCCCAGCACCACCAGCCAGCAGGTGGAGCAGGTGTGACCCCAAGCTCCTCCCTTGGCATTTCCAGCAGTAGTTGGGCATTGCCACTTGCCCCAGTTTTGTGCCCAGATGAATTTCTCATTCCTTTTTCTCATAATATTTATATGACTGCCATTCCACTCTGAGGAACAGTATGTCAGGCGAATGGGCACTGTGTGGGGGCCAGTCTGGCATGGCCACCATGGTCATGTTTGATAATGGTCTTGTTGGATACTTGTACAGTTGATGCTTCTCCATTTATGCACAAGCCTTCTTTATGGCCTCCTGAACAGACCTGCCTCAGTCTCCCTCCCCGTTCTCCTCCTCCCCAGTCCTCTACATAGAAGTTTCCCTTCTCCAGCCTTGACCCTTGGATGACTCACTTTAGTGACATTAAGATGCCGCAATCCCCAAAGTTAACTTTACAGGCTGAACTGCTCCCCCCAAAGGCAGCCGATTCCCATAGCCCGCTCCCTCCTCCACGTGCATGTCTGAGATAAGTCCAACTTGGCGTGTCCACACACGAATCTGGCCTCCTCCCCACATCTGCTCCCCAGCAGCTCTGTGGCTTCCTAGACCTGATCCCCGCTCTGTTCCCCACTAAAGCCCCAGACACTGAAGTTATCTCCGATTCCCTTTCCCTCAGCTGCACCAAAGGCAGCACCCAGTGTCTTTAGCTCCGCTTCCCAGACACTCCCAGAGCCCACCATTTACTCCAATAGCACCAGGCTCCAGCTACTCTCCTTTCTGCATGACTTCACAAAAACTGCCTCCAACAAGGCCTCTGGACTGAACCTCTAAACCAACCCCCAGCCAGGGTCCTTCAAACACGCAAGGCATCAAATGCCAAGGCCAAAGTTTCAAAGCCAGGGTAAGAGAGCACATCCCCCAGTAGGGCTACAATCCACTCACACTCAGGCCCAGGCAGAGGGAAGTCTCTCAAGAGGTCTCCAGAGGGTGTCCCCCAGGGGCTCTTGTCTAGGTAGAATCCTGAGGAAACTTCCCTTCTTTAATGAGCTGCTGGGGTGGCTGGTAACTAGGTGAGAGTGGCACACTATGCTAACACCCCATAATATACAATTGGTGCAAGGAACCTTTGAATATACAAACAATACTATGTACAACGTATAACTAATTTTAAAATGGCTCACAACGCCACTTCCTCAAGCAAAGCCCTCCCAGGTCCTATCCAAAACACCCAACACTCTTCTCATGGACACAATCCTAACAACTCTAGCGACCTCCCTGCTTTATCCCACTCCTTGATACTTCCTTTTCTTTGTTCTGTGACAGACCATAGATCAGGGTAGCCTCAAAATCACTAAGGAGCCAGAGATGATGACCTTGAACTTCTGGTCCCCCCTTACCTCCCCAGTGCTGGAATTATAGGTGTGGACCACCACACCCAGTTCATGTGGTTCATTTACCAACTGAGCCACAGCCCTAGCCCTTCCTCGACACTCTGGAAAGGGGCTATTTATCTGCTTAGTTCCCGACTCCCCTTTGAAACAATAAGAGCATCCATGTGTTTGTTTGCTCATCGCCTGGCCCAGAACCTGGGGCATGGCTCTGTGTTTGCCCTTTAGATGAATGGATGGCTGAGTGAAAAACATGGACTCAAAGCCTTCCAGAATCTTCTGATCTGTATGAGACTTAAAGCCAGAGCCCTGAACACGCATGTATGCGTGTGCGCCCCCCCACAGAGCCCTGTACACACGCAAACATACATACACAGAGAGAAAGAGAGACAGAGAGACAGACAATGACAGACAGACAGGAACAGACCAGTCACCTCTGCCCTGGCCCTGGCCATATACTCCTCAGTCTCTCAGCTCCAGCCTGCCTCCTCCTCTTAAATTCTGCAACCACTCTTCATTCTGCCTAAGAAGAGACTTTAGATATCCAAGAGGATGCCAAGCATCCAGTCTCCCTCCTTCCTTCTTCAGGGTCTTAACTCATTCTGGTCACTTCATTTCTTATGATTTGGCTTGGTCACAGCTTTAGTGACATTGTGTGCAGGGTGTGTCTGTGTGTGTGTGTGCGCACGCACGCGTGCAGGAGTGCACAGCACATGCACCTGTTTGCCTCTGTCTTGCATTAGATAAAGCTAAGCTTTAAAGGGCAATGTTTAGTCACTATGTGGTGTGTGAACTGGGAACTGACCCCAGTCACTGGGGCAACAGCTAGCTGACAGACAAGCATGCCTTGGTGATGATGGGTCTCATCACAGCAATTTCAGAAGTCTCTGAGTTGGGGCCAGAGAGATGCTTTAGCAGATAAAAGCACTGTGTGAGACCTGAGTTCAGTCCTCAGAACCCATGTGGAAGCCGGATGTGGAGGCCCACATCAGACACGGTGGTTTGGGCCTGTGATCCCAGCCTGCCGACTGTGAGATGGGAGGCAGAGACAGGATCCCCTGCACGCTCACAAGCCAGCCAGCCCAGAGTGTGCAGTGAAGAGCTGCAGTGGAAATAACGTGAGAGACCCTGCCTCAACCAAGTGGAAGACAAGAACTCCCAAAGTCATTCCCAGACCACCACACTTACTGCCTGGCACATAGATGCCCTCAATAAATGTATTAGATAGATGGATAAAAAGGTAGACTTTAAAAAAAAAAGCAATGGGTACCAGTGAGATGGCTCAGTAGGTAAAGGGAGCTGTCACCTGTAAACATTTCCTGGCTGCCCAGACCCGAATAATAACACAGAAACTATATTAATAACAACACTGTTTAGCCTATTACCTCAGGCTTCTTATTAACTAACTCTTACATCTTAAATTAACCCATTTCTATTAATCTATGTATCACCATGAGGCTGTGGCCTACTGATAAGGTCTGGCATCTTTCTCCTTCGGCAGCTATATGGCATCTTCCTGACTCTGCCTACTCTCTTTATATCTCTGTTTGGATTTCCCGCCTTGCTTTATTTGCCCTGCTATAGGCCAAAGCAGCTTCTTTATTAACCAATGGTAATAAAACATNTAAATTAACCCATTTCTATTAATCTATGTATCACCATGAGGCTGTGGCCTACTGATAAGGTCTGGCATCTTTCTCCTTCGGCAGCTATATGGCATCTTCCTGACTCTGCCTACTCTCTTTATATCTCTGTTTGGATTTCCCGCCTTGCTTTATTTGCCCTGCTATAGGCCAAAGCAGCTTCTTTATTAACCAATGGTAATAAAACATGTTCACAGCATACAGAGGGGAATCCCATATCAGCCACTAAGCCTGACAACCTAAGTTTGATCCCCAGGAACCACATGGTGAAGGTGTCAGTATGCAGGGTCTCCATCCAGCTTTATTCATTTTCTCTAACAATTGAGTGATTAAAAGGGAGGAAAGCTCTCAAACACAACAGGAAGCAAGCAACAAGTAAAAAACTTCATTAAAAGAGTCAGACATGAGTGTGAGTGTGGGCACACAGACAGACAGACAGACAGAAAGACAGAGACAAAGACAAAGGTGCCCCACAAAGTGAGAAGGGGATCCAGAAACCAAAATCCAAATTCCCCAGGAAGGCCTAAGATGTCTGAGTGTTTTGGTAACAGAGGGCAGGTCCCCTTCCCCTAATTTTGGATCAATTGACTTGAATGAAGAAAGGGGAGCAGATGGTAGGTAGACAGCCTCAGGTAAACACGCACACGACCAGCCTTGCATATCTGACAATCTGGACTAGTTTGTCGAAAGACGCCTCTGCTGGTGAGAGAGAAAAGCTCACCAGGCCTTTGTCCCTGGTCAGGAAGGTGAAGAAGTTGCAGATTTGACATCGTTTTTATTTATCACTGGCCCCTTCACGTGTGTGTGTGTGTGTGTGTGTGTGTGTGTGTGTGTGTGTGTGTGTGT
>LOJH01019612.1:4251-24879 GCA_001685095.1 Ellobius talpinus | reverse complement strand
CTCCACAGAACAGTCTCCACAGAACAGTCTCCACAGAACAGTCTCCACAGAACACTGTCTCCAGTCACTACAGAACACTGCCTCCGCAGAACACAGTCTCCACAGAACAGTCTCCACAGAACACTGTCTCCACAGTCACTACTGAACACTGTCTCCACAGAACCACAGAACACAGTCTCCAGAGAACACTGTCTCCCACAGGCACCACAGAGCACTTTCTTCTTTTATTGCCTGCTACCTTCTTAGGAAAGGTTCTTCACAAGTGACTCAATCTGATGTCTATATTGAGGAAGACATTAGATTATTTTGAAGGCATTTCACTCTGTCTGTTGTTCATATCCAAGGAAGGCCTCAGATTATTCTGAACAAAGTTTTAGTGACAATCTGAATCAACTTTATCCCTACCACCTTCAATCTGCCACAACACTTTTCCTAGTTTTGATCTAATCTCTTGCTTTTTAAATAGAAATGTATTTAGAGTTGGACATGGTATTGACCTATAAGGACTTCCTAGGCACACCTAAGAAGTCATGTATATTGAAAATAACTTTTTATTTCAGATAAAAGGAACACAATGGAAAATGAGAAAGGTAAGACGGGAACGGTAGCTGAGGGACGGTGAGGCTCCTAGAGCTCCTTCTCTACCAAAGATCAGCAAAAGTGCAGTTTACCGAGCACCTGCAAACTGCAGGACATATACGGGAGCACCACCAGTATTCAAGGCCCAGCAAATCATTCAGTTAGAGCATCAGCAGCAACAACGGCAACAGAGCAGTGTGCCCAGCTGTACCTTATGATCCCGCCTATGTTTGCGTAGAGACAGGCCATGGTCACTCCAGCTCCCACAATAATTAAATTAAGAATCAGCACATGGAAAATGCTAGAAGGTAAAAGAGAGTTTATGTGAAAGAAAAGATATAAAATAGGTAAGTTATAATCAATTTTTAGGACAATTAAAATTCATTCTTTTCACCTTTCAAATGGTTGTCTTTAATTTGCCAACAAAACTGAAATATACCGCTCAATGCTGGTAATGAGACAGTGAAGTTAGCCTTTTCATCCAGTTCTATAAAAAGGCAAATTTCACAGGTACAAACTAGCAGTATGCAGTAGAGTGCACATTGTATCTATAATTTTACTTGGGATATCTTGAGAAAGCATGAAGAAATCTATTAAGGTACTTATAAAAAATAAGAAAATTGTAGATAAAGAAAATCACCAGCTTACCTGAAAGAATATAGTAAAAATTATTAAAAATAACATCATTATGTAGATAAACAAGAATTATGTAAACAATTTGGAAAACAGATAGTTGGATTTTCACTAAACAAGAAAATCTAAAGAAAAAAGTAGAGGGTAGGAATGTATGGGGAGAATATTATCAATATACAAAAAAGTAAGGGAAATTATTTATGCTAGCAGGTAGTTATCATACTTCTTGATAAGTTACAGAGATATTAGGCACTGAGATGTTATTATTCACCTAGACTTTCAACCTTCAACTTGCTGGACCTTTGTTGTTTTACTAGAAGAAAAACTTATTTATTTTCCAAAGTAGCAGCTGGTTCTCAAAGTGTGACCGTGAATTCTGTTTCAGGAAGCCTTTGAGGTAAACACTCTTGCCATACAGTGCAAGACACTGTATGCTTTACAAAAGCAACACAGAAGGGCAAAGACACTATCTGTGTTCTAGGATGGAGTTTTCACTGCCAACATTTTCAAAAGAAAATAAAACAAGAAAAAATTATTAACAACTTTATTCATGAGAAGGGTGGGGATATGACTCAGCGGGGCTTTTACCCAACATGCTCCAGGCCGTGGGTTTGATTTCTACCACTCATGGCGTAAAAGGAGCACAGCTCCGTTTATTGGGTCTTATCCTTGGAGTATATATCTTTTTACCATTCTATGTGATCAAATGGGAAGCAATCAAGAATATATTCACACTTGAATACCCAGATGTCTCGAGCAAAAGCAGCTACCAGTGGGGGTGGACCAAACTCTCTGACAGTCTCAACAATGTTTCCCTTCCTCTAAATACAGCCAAACAGCAGGCATCCACACTTGTTGATGAACTGACATCTCCTTTAAATGAATGTTGGTGAGTTTGCCATTTAAGGAAAACAATAGGCAGTATTTGTTGCTGATAGTGACAACTGAGTTTTCAAATAAAAAGTAGGATTTTGGAGAACTTGGCAAACTGTGAGTTTGATGGTTTTCCAGAATTTAAAGACTTTTTTGGGATGAAACTGGTAGTGATATTAACAAATGTGAGTTTTAGTGATGTACAGATAAGTGTGTGAACATTTGAGAGACCCACAGAACTCTGGGAACCATACTGACTAAATTTGAGATTATAAAATCATTCAGGGACAGAGAAACAAAGAACAAGGGAGCTCAATGGGTTTTAAGGCAACCAACTTTTTAATTGTGCGATACAAACAAGGAGCTACGCTGTGTCAAATTTCCTCATGCCCCAAGGATGAACACTCACAATTATCTGACAAGGCTATAAAAAGTACTTCTTTTCCAGCTACACATCTACATGAGGCTGAATTATATTCAAATATTTAATGAAATGACAGTATAACAGACAATGCAGAAACACAGACTTCAATTGTCAACCAAAAAAAGCAGACGTTAAAGAGTTTTGAATGGTAAAACAACTTTTTTGGGAATCAGTTATTTTTCATAAAAATATTATTCATATTCACAAATAATGGTTTTATTTATAATTTTTTGAGGGGAGTGCCAGGGTCTCAAGAATGCTGCACTCGTTTTCCTACTTGGCCTCACACTTGAGATTCTCCTGCCTCTGCCACTGAAGTGGGTGGGATTACAGGTGTGTCTCTATGCTTAGATTTACTGACTTTTAAAGGAATCAATAAGTATCCTAAAATTCTTAGTTTTAAAAGTTTATATTAAATATTGGATAATGTACCTTCCAAAGTGAAAGCTACTGGTAATACTCAATAAAACTGAAGAGTGTAAAGAAGTCTTGAGTTAAAAAACATCATGCACTGTCTGTGGAACATGCAACTACAGGGGGAATGAATGTGTTCTTGTCACAGGGAAAAAACACAACTTGAGCACAAAAGGGAATTCTCAGACTTTTTTACAAGAAGAAAAACCACTCTAATAGCCACCATTAAAACAGTGAACCTCCCAAAAAGAAAAAAATGAAAAAGAAAGAAAAAAGAAAAAAAAGCTGGGTGGTGGTCTTTAATCCCAGCACTAGGGAGGCAGAGGCAGGTGACTCTCTGAGTTCGAGGCCAACCTGGTCTATATAGTGAGTTCCAGGGCAGCCAGGGTTGTTACACAGAGAAACCCTGTCTCAAAAAAAAAAAAAACCAAAGCAAAAAATGGCCAAAGACAAGAGGGCTGCATTAGCCCAGAAATATTTCATCTCTCACTGGGTTTATTTTATTTTGGTGAAACAAATACAGTAGAGTTAATGGAGTAACAAACAGAAACTCTGTATTTTCTGAATGCCAAAGTTCTAGGATAGAAGTGTTACAACTGTGGCTTGCTACTCATCAATGTACAAGAGGACACTGTATCAATGTAGCAAGAATACCTGGTAGCTCTTGACTTGAATTGTTTCTTGAGGGGACAGGCTGCAAACAGGAACTGTTACCCTTTTTTAGTATGTTAGCATAAATATAATGTTTTCCTATATTATATTCATAAATTTTCTTCCTTTAAAATATTTATTCCACTCACACCTACAATCCCACCATTTGAAAGGCTGAGGCGGGATCATGAGTTCCAGGCTAGCTCTGGCCACATAATGATACCCTAACCCAATACCTCCCCTCCCAAAGCTAATATATTCCCAATAAAATATGGCTGGGTAGTTTTTGTAACATTTACTGTAAGGGTTAACCAGGGGATTTCGAGACATCTTCAGGGAATACTGAAAACACAATGATGTTCTGTGGAAATTTCTCTTGGATAAGAGTAACTACCTGAACAGATCTTATTCAAAAGGATGCACAATTCCTTTAGGCCCATTAAGAGGCTAGAATTGCCATAGCAATTCAAACTTGCTATGTATGAAATAAGAACTTAAACTCATTCTACACCTCACCTTCAATTCTACACAACTGAGCATTTCTATAGAAATGTACAGCTATTAATAAACATATGTGTATTGAAGTAAAAGTATTGGCTTTCTTGAGCATCCCAGCAACACAGGTTCTAAGTGCTATCCACTTCTTAGCAAGGGGTCCTTAGTAGCAGTTAAATCCTCACATAGATAATAATAGACATCAGAGCTAATTGACTCTCCTGGAAGGGACGGACACCAGATTGTCCTGATCAAGGGAGTGACATCTCTATTTAAAGCTCTTCTGGGAAAAGGACCCTGTGATCTATCCTTAGTAACCACTTTCATTAGGCAAAATTGTTTTTTATAGCAAAAGGATCAGTCAAACTTTAAACTGACCTATTTGCACAGTCATTTGTTACTTGGCACATCTTGCTGGTAAAGAGAACCCTTACCTAGGATAAATGTCACCGAAGATATGGCCCAAGAGCTGAACACGGGCCAAGTAGCCTAAGAGTGGGTAGACGGTCATCATCTGGAACAGCAGGAATATCCTTGCAATGAAGGACAGGGTGTCACCGCTAGGGAAGTTGTCTAAGAAGTTCTAGTCCAAGAAAGACAAAGGAGTCATGTGAACACTCAATGCAGCACATTCAAATCCACAACATTTTCTGATTACTGTGAACACAGGTAATATCCAAATAGCAGTTTATGAACTGATACCTGTCTCCAAACTGCTTGCTAACTATTTGTCAGGAGGTGAGTCCAGAAACCAAAATTACATATTTAGAAACTGATAAAACATATCGAAACTGGCATATTGTCTTATAAAAATTCTGGTCTGAAAACGACAACATTTAAACAATAAAGAAAACCTTGTTCTTCACAACAGACAGACCAAGAAATACAGCTCTAAACAGTTCATATGCAATAAGTAAATTTGCTCCTGATTTATTTAAGCAGCAAATTAATTTCAATGGCTTTGCATCTTTACTATAGTTCTCCTGTTTGTCCTCCACTGACACCAGCACTTCAAAGAGTGTGCATGGTGAGAGCGCATTGTCACCTGGTGCCACCAAGACTTGCAGGCTAGCGCTAAGTAGAAAGGATTTACTTTTACACATTGGCTCGTTTTCTTCATTTCAGTTTAGTATCTGAAAAGTTAATAACTCAGAAATACATTTTCCCTTCCAACTATGAATACCACACATATTCCTGTTCCCAGGGGAGTCGGCTTTATGTGGGATTATTCATATCAGGGAAAATTTCAGCAAACACTTGGCTGCCAAAGAACTTCCCCAAACAACACAACAAAGAGAACATTTTCAGCTATCACACAGCAGAGAACACTACCAGCACTGCTAAAATACACCTTGTAACTGGCTTCAAACATGATCACTGGACTCCTAGCGGGGTTTCCTCTGGCTAGGAAATCACCCGTGAAATGCTGTTCTTCATGAGAAACTCTTTAGTACCCAAAATGTTAGTAACTATTTGTAAGTTTCACTACAACTGCTTAGAGAGGGATTTCTCTCTTACTGTTCCCCAGCTCTCATGTTTTATTAGCTAAATAGTCTGCTTTGTTTTGCTCCTTTTCACTCAGTCTCTAGAGTACTATAGGTGAATCAAAACCGGTTCATCCAGGACATTTCCACAAGTAAGCTGTGGAAAATCAGGGACTTCAGTGGATTCTAGGCGGAGGTTTTAGAAACCCATGTGAACACTGGTAACTGGTGTACACAAAGAGAAGTGTGTGTACGTGAGAGTGGTCACCTGGGCACTACAAGCTGTGGGGTATGCAAAGCTTACTCCAGAAGTTATCAAATGGAGCCTGCATGTGTTATGTTACTGGGTGCAAGAGAAATTAGAAACATGGAAAGGATGGGGAAGGTAGAGGTGGCATTCAAGTCCAGGCCTGACTGATCTTGCTCCTGTATTGTTTTCCCTGCTACACACACAAAGTCACACAGGTGTACACAGTGCCTTACCTGCTCAATACAATCTTTGGATAATGGAGGTGAAGGAAATGAGGCAAAAACCAGGAAACCAATATAGAGATAAGTCAATGTCACCAGCATATAAGCAATGCACAGGTCTCTCACCTATAAATAAACACAGAATAAAATTCTCACTCAGCATGAAGACATTTACAGTAAGTCTACTTAAACACACTAAGTAAGGAGTCTGACAAATAAATGAATCCAAATTTATCTTCTTATTTTGTATGTGTCTGTATACTTCCTACCTAATTTTCACAGAATGCAATTATATGTATATATATACACACACACACACAAATAATTACTCTTGTTAGTTTTTCTTTTCAACTTTTCTGGAGTATGTAGACTAAGCTACTTGTTGGAAGACTTTGGCAGCTAATATAAACTGTGGTTCTAATTTAATTTCAAAAGGTAACGCTTGCCAAATTAAAAAAAATTTAATTATAATAAAAAAGACAAGAAAGTATAAGCCACTTTTGGTTTGACCTATGAAATTTTAAAAATTCTTTTTTAGTAAATTAGCTTATATCATCAAAGTATGCGTAGGCCACGGGAGTAGAGCATATTAAAATATGTTTAATAAAGAAGGAACACTAGTTAAAGAGTAGACAAGTACACTTTAAAGACAAGCTTTGAAAACTTAAACAGTAAACAAAAGGACATTTAAAAAGCAGCTGTTCAAATAGCTGTCCAAAGCTATTACTGGAGTCAGCAAACAAACACATTATTAAATAAAGTGGCCTACTCTCTTCCTCTGCTGTTCCCACCCTCCCAGTCCTGCAAAATAAAAAACTCCAAGAGACTGAAAGCAGCCAGCTGTTAGATCCAAACACAGCAGATTCCACAGCTGGCAAATGGTCTTCATTACCACTTAAGTTACAGCCAAACAATTCAACACAACTAAATTGTAGCCACAGGCCTATTCATTTGAGATAGAAATGACGCGAAAGCTAGGAAGATTAGAAACAAATTATATGCAGTTTTTAAGTTTGATAACATAGTAAGAGTGTTCAGACACTTGGAATTAGGGACCATTTTGGATTTTTCTGGATGACTCCTAAAATGGGCTGAAGCAACAGCAGTGCTTTATAAACTTGAGATTCATAAATCTGGCTGAAGAGTAAACAAGAATCCATGAGAGATCTTAAGATCAGGTCTAAGCTGACATTCAGTTAGAAAACAAACCAGGGATTCAGAATCAGAAACGAGACAGTAGGCCTCTGAGCTAGAGGTTTATGCAAATCAGTACCAGCTCTTTCAGATCTCCCTGAGAGTTTAGGAAAGGGGCTTTGAAATTTTTTCTCTTAGTTCACGAAGCTCCAGGACTCAGTTCCGGCTAGCATTCGGTTTCCCCTGGGGCTGTGTCTCACTCTTGTGTGGGATGCGCAAAAACAAATCAAGAAAGGCCTATTTTCATATCAAAAAGCAGTTGGCCTCAATTACAACATTTCAAAGGCATTCCAGTCTCCACCTACTAGAGCTGGCTCAAGAAGTAAGACAACCTCATTCAAAAAGTGATTTATTATCTTGATGTGTGTGTGTGTGTGTGTGTGTGTGCACGTGAGTGCTGGTGCCCAAGGATACCCCTGGAGCTGGAGTTACAGGTGGTTATGGGCTACCTAATGTGGGTGGTAGGAATAGAACCCCGGTCTTCTGAGAAAGCAGTACACGCTCTTAATTGATAACCATTTGGCCAGGCCAAAATAGCCCCCTTAAGGAAAGAAAATCTTGGGGGGCCAGGGAAATGAGGCCTGGAGTTCAGCTCTCCATAAGCCCACAGCAGTAACAAGTGGCCTGTAATTCCAGCCTTGGAAGGGAGAGATGGGATCCCAGGAGCAATGTGACTGGCAGGACTAGTCAGATCCATGGGCTCTGGGTTTGACTGAGAGAGTCTGCCTCAGTGAGGCAGAAAGAACAATTGAGATGATTCCCAACTTCAACCTTGGGCTCCACATGCCCATACATTTGCATAAAACACACACACACACACACACACACACACACACAAAATAGAAGAAACAGAAGACAAAGAGAGAAAGCGAGAAGGGAAGGATTTCACTGACAGTCTGTAACTCACATACCATCTGACTGTAGTACGTTAGTCCAGCTTCCTGAAAAACACATACGTATGTGAAATTTCAGGAGACGATTCCAAGGCTATGGCACCAGGGCCTCCTAGCAAAGCAGTTCCCTCCCTGCTTCCTCCTTCTCAGAGCATTAGCCAAATGCAGTAATGTGAATGTTCTAATAGCCATTAACTTTTACTATAAAAACAATCCACTTAAGAGACTTATTACTATTATTAATTTTTTAAATTGTGTGTGTGTGTGCGCGCGCGCGTGCGCGTGCATGCACTTGCACATGCGCCCAGGTGTCCACAGAGGTAAGAAGGGGGTGTTGGATTCCTTGGAGCTAGACTTAAAAGTAGTTGTGAGCTGCCCAATGTGGGTTCTGGGAACTGAATTTGGGCTCTCTGCAAGAATAATTCACACACTTAAAGGTTGAGTCATTGTTCCAGTTCCCAAAATAATAGATTTTTTGAAAAAAGTTCTTGAGTGGAAAGATGTCCTTTGAAATTAAAAAAACATAAAAAATAGCCAAGTTTAATAGTTACTTTATCATAAATTTTTCTCTAGATAGATTTATACCACTGGGCTATGAGGTGCTCGAGACAATGATTGTGTCAAAAAAGACACAATCATTTAATATATATATATATATATAGTCTTATATTCCCAATACCTAGGACAACACTGGACATAGCAGGAACTTGTAGGATAAAATGCAGGCATGACCTGGCAGCCAGCCTACCTGGTACACTGTGTTTCTAAACAAGAAGCATGGCACACCATGCCCCAGAAGTTGGAACACTGAACTCTGAAGTTGCGTTAGTAACTGGTAGCTGGCCGTGGACACGCCTGCACTCTCCATGTCTCTCCCCATAGAGCCCTGGTGTTCTGAGTGCTCACTATCCAATCCGAGGTAACATGCTAAGCAATCAAAGTCCGTAAGCTTCCACCGTGTAAGTAGTTGCTCACATGCAATAAAGCACACGCTGTTCCCTGAAACTGTCTCGAGTGGTTCTTCTCCATGCCCTTTACCCATCTGGGCATTGTGCTCTTGTCAGGCAACACCCTGGTAGTGATGGCAGGGACTCAATACAGATAAAATACACACATCTGTTAACTACTTCTAGATGCCGGCATCTGTGCTAAGCGCTGCCTGCCATTTCATCTGGGCCTCATAAACCTTATAATGTAGCTGCAGTCCATTTCCTCACAGATGAGTGTAAGTCACAAAACTTACATAGTGAGGGGTTTGGTGAAGCCAGTATCCAGTCTCCAAACAAGGTCTCTCTGGTGCCAAATTGTGTGCACTTAGCTACAATGATGAAACGTTTACTAGGTTCCAGGTATTTAAACCATATTTAACAACGAAAAAGAGAGGCAAAAAGGAGTAACAAAGACTTGAACATGAAAGCATAACTAGAGATCCGTGAAAACGAACGCCCGCGAGGACAGCTCTGTTACGTGTACTCAGCACTCATTAATTACAGCCCAGACAGGAGCCGGGTGTCTGTTTTCATACAGAAGCACTGATGAACAAAAACGATGCTTTTGCTTTCAAGCAGCAGAGGCCCAGCAGGATCTGGGAACCATGCCGCCCAGGAAGAGCATGCTCATACTGGGGGCTTGCTATTCTTTGAAGCCCGTGTTATCTCTGCACTGGACCCAACATGCAGCTTCCTAAAATCCTAACTCAAAGAAAAGGGTAGGAGAAGGGATCTTCTGGGAAATTCGGTATGATGACTATGATAGTAGCTATCTGTAATCCCAGCAATGGGGAGATAAAGGAGAATCAGGAGTTCAAAGTTATCCTCAGCTACGTAGTGACTTTGAGGTCACCCTGGGCTACATTGAGACTCTGTCTTAAAAGTGGGGGTTTGGGGTAAAGGCTCTAAGCAAAGAGTGTGTTTAAAAAGAGATAAAAGCACAGTATGAGGTGCTAATATGTCTGTGTCAAGAAGCCTTCACCCTACTCTGCCTCATAAATAAGCAATGGCTGGTAGATGAAGAACTAAGGACAGGTAGAACGTCAACTCTGAACGAGGACTTAGATTTACAATAAGGTCAAAAGTAACCCCGAGAACACTTCTGTTTGTCAAACATAGTTTACTTGTTCCATGTACTGTTCACAGTGAAAATACTACCCTGTGGAGCATTCCATAAGAAAAACGACAGACAACAGCCACACAGATCTACCCCAAACTTTTACATAAAAGCTTCTGATGTGTACCCAAGTATCTACAGACTCAGACAAGAAGAAAAAAGTAACAGCAAATGAGACAGAAGACATGCTGAATCACTTTAAAGATCAGAGCTGGGTAACAACTAAATCAACAACAAAGCTGCACAGAAAGCTCTGAGAAGGCCTGACCCAACAAGAACTCTCAGGACGTGTGCAGTCCACATACCCACGTAGACTATGTATTTTGATGATAAGCTCATTGTCAATCCCCTCATGTTTTCCTGGTCAAGTGTGCTTTAAGGAATAGAAATGGTATACGGTTTAGAGATACATAAACAAAGTTACATTTAGTGACAAAAGTTCAGAAAGGGACGTCAAACTTGGGAAGCTGGGCCATCTGGCCAGTGCAGCTGGTGAGGGCTTCAAGACCCTTCACAAGTGCCTGGGAGGGAAGGGCTCAGGTCCAGCTTAGGGAACACTGGTGAGAAAGACCCAGCCTCCTACTTTCAAATGTCTTCACAAGTCTCAGATTTTCTGACTTTAATCCCCCCCAATTTTGTATCTCACTATTAACTAGACATTTTAAGTTAAATTATTTAGTGAAAGTCCTTAAAAGGTGTAATTATTAGATAACTCAAATAATACAGTGTCCGTTTAGCTTAATATATGCCAATATAAAAGCCAATTTCAGTATAAGCAAGACACTATATATTTACATAAATCTAGAGTGGTTAGGATGCTGCTGGCACATAGCACTTCAGAAATGTTCATTTTCTTCGTAGTAATTAACACTTAAAAATAAAGTACAACTGCTTTTTACAAAAAAAAAAAGTTAGAGCAGGGCCAGCAGTAAAGGCACTTGTTGTGAAGCCTCATGACTTGCGCTCGGTCCCCAGGACCCCACGATGGAAGAGCTAACCCACTGCCCAAAGTTGTTTTCTAACCTCTAAGCGTACATGGGACATTTGTACACACACAATAAACAGTTGGAGAAAACTAAAACTAAAAAAAAACTTTAAAATTTAGACCATCACTTCATACTATTGTTTTAATTAAGGCAATAAAAATAAAAAATCCATTTAAACACTTTTTTTAAGTCTTTCTTTTAAAAAAATATTTTCCATAAGTGACCAAAGCTGAAGAAAGATTTTATTTGTACACCTAATATTTGTTCTAGTTTTACAAAGCCCTCGCTGGCCAGTTCACGGTGTCCAGCATTCTACCTGTTCAAGGGCTGCGGGCTCTAATACTCATGCCTCACACACGCTAAGCAGGCGCGGTACCACTGACCTACATCTGTAGGCTCCTGACTGTTCTAGGAAGACAGACAGAGAACTCCACAGCCCTGGGGTACGAAACCAAGGCACCCAATTCTCTTTCTAGTTCTCAGCTTCACACAAAGAGTCATGCACCCTTCCAAATAAACAGGCCTGACTTTCTAGAAAATCAGCTCTCCTTGAGACTTTTGGGAGCAGAAGTTAAGCACTGGCAGTCTCCATATGCAGTGCAATATGGCACAGGGTAGCGTGCAGCCGGAAGCTGGGAAGGAGACAGAAATTATGATGGTTGTGTAAGCTTTGACAAGTTTTGTCAAAACATTAAACTCCACTTGCTACAAATAAGTGGAGAAGGAAATGAAAAATAAAACTAAAATAAATGCCTATTTAGTATTTTTTTTAAAAATTAGCAACAAATGGCCTGGGAATGTAGCTTAGTGGTATAGCAGTTGCCCACATGCATAGAGCCCTAGGTTCAATACCTAGCACTGCAATAAATGAACAAATAAATGAATGAATCAGAAGTATTGAATATTAAAAGTCTTCTTGTTTTTTTTGTTTTGTTTTTCGAGACAGGGTTTCTCTGTAGTTTTTTGAACTAGCTCTTGTAGACCAGGCTGTCCTTGAACTCACAGAGATTTGTCTGTGCCACCACCGCCTGGCCAAATGTTTTGTTTTCAAATGCAAGCCTAGTTTGAACTACACTTCCCCTCCCTGACCTGGATTTTAAGTATAAGGCTTCTTGTAGACCAGGCTGGCCTGAGACTCACTAGGTAGCTAAGGATGACCTTGAATTCCTGACCCTCCTGCCTCCACCTCCCTAGTGTTGGAGTGCAGATGTGAGGAGCAAGGCTGGGCTAAACTTGCCTCCTTTTAGTGAATGATTTATGATATGTAGCAAGCACCTTTCCAGGACCTCAGTGATGTTATACTCTCACTTTGCATGGCTTCTAACTTGCAATAGCTTCACACGGGTAAAAAAAAACCCTTATGCTTTCAATAATGTGAGGTGTCTCCAAGAATTCTTTAAATGTGAAGTTTTCTGACGGTCACTTCTGCTGTGCGACATCTTCCTTCTTGTCTTGAAAACCGGTTTCCAAATCTCCTTTCCCTAAACTCTTTTGCGGTGTATCTGTAGTCTCAGATGGAAGCAGTCTCAACATTTCTATAAGTAGCTATTTCTTTTAGAACTCTACGTATGTCTGCATGAAATTTCATTTCATCATTGCCGTTTTTGATGATCGCATCTCACCCTCTTCAGTTATCAATTTTATAAACTTTATTTCAGTTATCAATTTTACAAACTATCATGTTTGTTGCTGAGGGGGTAACACAATTATCTGTCTATAGATTGTGAATGACATGCGAATGACCAAATGAATTTGAAAGCAGTGATGTGATCTGTCACTAATCATAAGCACACTTGCTATTTACACAGTATGTGAACTGAGGACAGTGACTATTCTTCTACACAAGGCTCATAATTCAAATCCTGGGCTAACTGAAATTTGAACCATATCAGGGTTTGTAACGTGAACCGCAGTAATTAAATTTGTACATGTAGGAACCATGCAATGTGAACCATGCCTGCAACTTAACTCCCTATTAATCCTAGGATTCAGGAGGCAGATCACTGAGAGTTCCAGTTAACCTGGTCTAAGTGAGTTTCAGGTCAGTCAAGCTGCATAATGAGATCTTGTCTAAAGAAACAAATGACTTTGCTAGTAAACTTTTTTTTTATTTTTGTTTTTTACAAACCTTGGTCTCACAGTCCAGGCTGGCCTAAAACTCATTACGTAGTAGCAGATGACTCTGAATCCTGGTCTTCCGGTCTAACATTTGGAAAGTGAAGGAAGTTTAGGATTTGATTTCACATTTTTACTTTTTATGTAGGTATTTATAGCTGTACATGTCCCTCTAAGTATAGTTCTAGGGACAATTACATAAATTTGATATTCTGAATTTTCATTTTTCAGTAACCTTCAATTTTTTTGTGACTTCTTCCTTGATTCACTGGTTATATAGGAAGATGTTGGTAAACTCATTTATTTGTAAATCCCCAAATGTCAGTTGTTCGTTTCAACTTTTACTCCTTTATGGCTAGAGAACATACTTGGCATAATTTTCTTTTGCACTTATTAATACTTGTTTTGTGACCAAGCATGTACCATATCTTAGTATGTGTTCATGTCTATTTGAAAGGAATATACATTCTCATACCAAGAGGACATTTATAAACATCAATTAGATCAAGTAGGTTCATGGTATTTTTCATGCTTCTTACACTTGTAATTTTTTTTGTCTATTTGTTCTACCAGTTGTTGAGAAGGAAGAATATTTCCAATTATAATTGTTAATCTGTCTACTTTCAGTTTGTTACTTCACTTATTTTAATTTTTAATTACATTTTATTTAGTGGTGTGTGTGTGTGTGTGTGTGTAAGCACACACATGCCACAGTGTGTGAAGGTCAGAAGACAACTTTCCAAAGTCAGTTCTCTCTTTCTCCATGTGGATCCCATGGATTAAGCTCAGGTTATTAGGCTTGGCAGCAAGCACCTTTACCTCCTGTGCCATCCTGCAGGCCCACGTCATGTATTTTAAAGTTCTAGCACTGGGTGACTACAGGTTCAGGATTATTCTCTTTCTACAAGAGAGAATGATTGTATCTCAATGCATAATTTCTGTATAGCCTGATATTAAAAAAGTAAGAAGAAATCACAAGCACTTCCTTTGCAATGCATGACTTGCTTATAGACTCATTCATAAATAAGCTTATGAAAACTAACAGACTTAACATGGAAAGCAAAAAAGGAACATAAATGAAGATTATGATCTAACAGAATCAATAAACAGTACTTTATTTGTAATGTTACATCATGAATAACTAAGAATAAATGTACTGCTAACTAATATTTTTATAGTTTTAGTAAATGGCCAAATCTAATTCAAACACAGTGTGTACTTATTCCCATTAGGACATTTACTCAAACGTAGATTTTTATATATGCCGCCATGGTACTTCCAAGCGAATTAGTCCATAAGGATCACAATATAATCATTCCTCATTGACTCTGGCATTATCATTTGTGCTGCTAGTAACAAAGGTGCTCCAGTTTCTTATAGTATTCAAAAGCTATATCTTTATATTTAAAGTTTCTTAACGATGCCTATAATTAATTTTTTAAAACAGAAATGACAATTTTTCATTGTAGTACTTGGACCATTTATATTTAGTGTAATTATCAATGTAACTGGGTTTAAATCTACTAGCTTGCTATTTAGTTTCTTTTCCACATCTATTTTTTGTTCTCTTTTGCTTGTCTTCTTTAATATCCTCATTTATTATTATTGTTGGAGTGTTATTAGCTATACCTCTTGAGAGAGAGAGAGAGAGAGAGAGAGAGAGAGAGAGAGAGAGAGAGAGGATTCTCTACAGCAGTCTGGGTCTGTGGGTCAAATCTACACCACCCATTTGTTTATCTATTGTCTGTAGCTGCTTTCATGCCACAGCAGCAGGATTGGGTAGCTGTAACAAGAACATATAGCCTGCAAAGTGTAAAAGAGTTACCATCTAAAATGTATAATTTAATCTTAAAAATTAAGATGCAAAAACAAATCGCAAATACTGGTTAGAGTTTACCCTTAGAAAATATCAAGGCCAGTTTCTCAGTTAACTACTCACATTATTTTCTTGATTCTTGTTGTTTTTCAAGAGTGTGATAATACAATTGTGGATAAAGAAAGCAAGAGTAAGCACTCCGGTCAGCTGTGGAAACTCAAATCTTATCTCTAGGAGAAAAAGAAACAAAAATGACAAGCAGAAAATGAGTATTAGCATCCACTAATCATCAGTTTTCTTTTATATCATCACTACCATTATCATCATTGCCCCAGGGAATAAGAATATTCAAAGCATTTATAAAGTCTCTCAAGGTGAGCATTACTTAGTCAAAGCACTTGGAAGAGGAAGAAACAGAATTAAGGGATGTACATTCTGTGACTTCCTCTCAGTTATCCCTAGCTGAGGTCCCACAACTAGATTTAAATTCAGGGTCTGTCTAGGACTAAAAAATCTTCCAATCTCCCAATACCTGAGCTTGCTGGGAAAGTTCCTCTGGAAAAGAAATCACAGAGGAGAGAAATAGCTACTTAAGAGTCTTGGGTGACAAGTCTAAAATGCATGTCATAAAAATAATCCTGGTTAAACTGAGATACATTTTGCAGTGGGATACAGTATTTACAAAGTATGCTGTTGAGATTTAACACCAGGACAAATGTTGGAGTCAAGCAGCATGTCAAGTATAATTTGCTTTTGTTTTTTAAAATACACATAAACAGCTGTACATTATGTGCTCAAGGAAAGATGTTGATAACAATGGCTATCTCTGGATGACAGGATTTATTTTAAATATAACCATTTAATTGTCTATAATAAATATAGTTATTTAAAAATAATATTCTATATAGAACCACTGTTTTGAGGCAGATAATAAGTAAATCAAACAATTAGCTAATGTGGAATCAGGCTACAATCTGCTTAGCAGTATTGGTAGGTCTAGGCAAAGCAAGTGGCAAAGTGGAGAGCCATCTCAGGGACAGCTTGGGGTAAAGAGCAGAACCGCAGCAAAGGTCTACTGGCTCTTCACTACACTGTTTCAGGAAAGGAAGTGTGGCCACTAAGAATCAACCACCAGCTCTAAAGAAAATCAGAAGGTAAGGCCAATAAAAGTATATGGCTTTGCTTTCTGTCTGTTTGCTTCTTTTTTCACTGTCTCAGCCTCCTGAGTTCAATAGTCAGGTTACAGGCATGAATCACTATGCCTGGCTTATTCTGTTTGCTATTATATTTCCTGCCAGTCAGATTTCGTCTATAATTATTTTTATCTCTGAATGAAACTCACAATATAGGCAAATTCTTCCTGTTAGTTTTTGAAAATCTTTTTTATTATTAATCTTTCTAATACACCCAATAAACTGAGATCACTGATAGTTAACAACAGCATTACACATCACGATGACAAAAGCACTATTTTTGAAAATGATGACAAAATCATGTGCAGATGGATTTACTTGGTGATATTTTTAACAGAGAAATAACTGATGAACTCTTTAGCTGGGATCCAAAGTAAAGCAGCTAAGTAGGAGAGAGAAATCACCAATCATAGTGGTTCATGTCTGTAATCTTAGCACCTGGGAGGCTGAGTCTGGGGCCAGGCTGGGCTATTTAGCAAATTCCAGATTAGCCTAGGCTAAAGGGAGATCCTGTCTCAAAGGCTGCCCTGTCCCATTAACATCTTTGTATATAATAATGGGTTAGAAGCTGTAAAAAAAACAAATTAAACGATCCTACGCACATTAGCAAAACCGACATTAGTTTGGCCTAGGATTACTTTCATTTCTATGTGCCAAATGTATATTAAAGTACTCTGACATATACCGTGGAAGGACAACATGCAGTCTCCCTTTAAGTGAGAACCTAAGCAAGGTTGTTAGCTGATGGCTTCTGGTTGCAGCCTTCCGATGTCTGCTGCCCTGATCCTGCACCAGTCATATTCCCATTGGACAGCTACTAGCCAACTCTGAGCTTGCGGTGTATTAGCGTTTGGGCACATTTGTGTAACCCTATTCTAGAGGCAATACTTGCATTGAGGGCCGTAGTGGCTGGCCAGGACGTTCTGAATTTACTTCTGTTGAATCCATTTCTTTTTCTTCTCTTCCTTCCTAAGTATCCCAACCAGGCTTAGTCCTGCTCCTAATCCTTTAATTTTGCAGAAGTGTTCTGCTCTTCTGACCCTATTCTGGTTCCTGCTTACTGGAGAACTGAAACCGATCCAGTTGGTGTTGGAAGTGTATGAGAAAATAGGATTGGAGGGATTTGACTGGGGTCGAAGGGATTTGAGCCCTGGATCACTTACTATCAAGTTTGCAGTTGTCTGTGCTGTTTATGCTAGATCCTAAGGTTCTTTTTGTTTTGAGATGGGATCTTGCATAGCCCAGGCTAGCCTCAAACCCCATGATGTACTTGAGAATGACCTTGAACTTCATGACCCTCCTGTATCTACCTCTCTTCAGTCAGAGGCGTGTGCCACCATATTCAGTTTTATGCAGTGTTGAGGACCAAATCCAAGGCCTCTTGCAAGCAAGCCCTGGACGAGCAGTGGAACCCCAGCCCGAAAGGTTCTGACATTGTTCCCCTGTTGACCGAGAGTGACTGGAAGGAGGGAAGGCACTCCTGACCTCATCCTTTTGTGGGCAGCATTTCATCATGGTAGTCTCCCTACAAATTCTGTTTCCAAGCAGAGCACTGTAGGACTATTCTTCCTTCTCCCCACTGGCCTTCTAAGGACATAATAGCCTATCTTGCAAGTGTGGGAGGAGGAGGGGAGAGTCATAACTGGCCTTTAGAGTTATATTTAGCTTAAAAGAGAAGGCTTTTCAGTCCAGTTCTTGTTTTTTAGTACTTCCTACCATTTTTTTTCAACAAGTATTCTTTCAATCGAGCCATTCAAATTCTCATAATTTCCTAAGTGAGTCATGTTACTTCAGGCCTTAACTGTGCATGGCATACCTCTGAGAATTTTCCAACTTCTCACTTAGTGATCTCCTTTTGGACCTTAATAGATTCCTCTGAGATCACTTCTCCGCCTCCTCTTGGATGTGCAATCCCTCTGTACTCTAGTGTCCCCTGGGCACCTCTTTTTTTATGATTGTTACTGCATCAATTGTCTTACTGCTCAACTGGAATCTCTTGGAGGGCAGAGGGTCATGTTATATACAACACTGTGTGGCATGTAGCAGGAATACTATTGCCAGAACTGAAGGAGTCTCAGCCATCAATACGAACAAAATTCTACTTAAAACTGCTTTTAGAGTTGAGATTATTAATTTTCTCTTTGATTGACCTCTTCCATCTCACAGCAATCAACCTATGACAGCTGATGAACTTGGTCCTTTTCAATTAAGGCTTTTGCAATAATTGATTGACACAATACTTTTTGAGCAATTCTTTTAAGAACTGAGATTTTTCAGTGTTGTTAAAATATAATTCATATATGTTTTACTCATGTGAAGCGTAAACTTAATTTTTTTAGCATATTCAGATTTGTGTGATCAGAACCACAGTACTTTTTTCCTTTCTAGCGTTGGATAATATTTCACCATATTGATTCATCATACTTTATATACTCACCAGGGACAGACATTGGGTTGCTTCCACTTTTAGCAATTATGAGTAATGAAGTTATAAACACTCCCCACTCTCTTTTTCATATTATGGGGAAATATGCTTAACATGCCTTTTCAAAGGATATAACATTCATGGCATGATTATTCTAATTAAAGAAGACAAGCAATTCACAAAGGGTTGGAAGTTAATTGAGGAAAACACCTGATGTAATCGCTGGCCTTTGTGTGGTGCATACGTGCGTGTACGGCCCCCCCGAGAAATTTCAAAGAAGTCTCTTTGAAGTCAGTTTTAAAGAATTATGAGGACTTTTTTTTATTGAGATAGGTGTCTGTGGTGGTTTGAGAGAAAATGGCCCCAAAGGGAGTGGCACTATTAGGAGGTGTGGCCTTGTTGGAGGAAGTGCGTCACTGTGGGCGGGCTTTGAGGTCTCATATTAAAATGGCCCCAAAGGGAGTGGCACTATTAGGAGGTGTAGCCTTGTTGGAGGAAGTGCGTCACTGGGGGGCGGGCTTTGAGGTCTCCTATATTGAGCTATGCCACCTAACGTGATGCCATGGTTATGGTGTCTTTTTACAACATAGAAACCCTAACTAAGGCAGTCTCACTATGTAGCCCAGGCTGACCTCTAACTTGTGACAATTTCTCTGACTCAGCCTCCTGAGTGCTCCTACAGGTATGAGTCAGTACACCTGGCTCAGAAATGTCATCTTAATTGCAGTTTTCAGTGTACTAATTGTTAAAAGTTAGCCTGGCATGGCGGCACACACCTATGGTCTTAACACTGTGGAGGCAAACACAGGAAAAGCAAGAACTGAAGGCTAGCCTCGGTTACACAGTACACTAGGACAGCCTAGGCTACATGAAATCCTGTCTACTCCCCCGAAACTCAACCAAACACTCTTAAAAGTTGAACAATATTGGGGGTGTGGGTCAGTCACTAAAGTGCATGCCAGGGATGAAGACAGAACTGGATTTGGTCATCAGCACCGAATAAACCAGCTGTGGTGCTTGGTGCATGCTTATACTTAACATGGGGATCAGAAGTGCCAAATAATAATTTTCAGTTTGGATTTGAAAAATCAAGTTTTAATTTGATGATTGGGATTTTTCATAGTAAGCCATGGACTGTACTGTGATTAATTTCCTTTGATATAAAAACTTTTCTTGATCCATTTTTCTGGAGGAAATAATTTTTTAGTTCCTTAATTATCTAGTTAATACTACTTCCTCCTCAAACTTAATTCAGGAATTGTAAACTCTCCCCTCTCAGTCTGTACAACACACTGAAAAAGTTTTGCAGTTTGAAAAATTCCACCTAGGAAACACGGCCCGCTCCCTCCTATCCCCCTGCAACCTAAGTGGAACTCTGAAACACAGTCTGGCACTACACAGTGAGGACCAAGAGGTGAGTGACCAACCACCCAGTGGCTCTCTAGGCCCTCTACACCAAGGCAAAAGCCTGGTCCCCTTCCTCCCCCACCTGCCTCGGCTTCTCTAGCCAGCCAGCAGGCGAGTTTCCTGCAGGGAGCTGCTTCAAAATGCCTGAGACACAGACAGTGACAGTACAGAGCAGACCAAGAACAGTTCCCAAGACACAGACAGCCACTGCAAGGATTGAACCAAGACACAAAGCACGGCTGGCAACAACTGAAGGAAGAGATGAGTAGGCACCAATGCAAGAATTCATCCAACAACCTAAAAAGCAACAAGGTAACACCAGAACCCAGTGGTCATACAATAGAAAGTCTTGATCATCTTAACCCAGAAGCAGCAGAAGAAAATGACTTTAAACGTAACTTTATGAAGATGATGTAGACCTTTAAAGAGGAAATGAAAAACTCCCTTAAAGAAATGGAGGAAAAGACAA
>LOJH01019611.1:0-14812 GCA_001685095.1 Ellobius talpinus | reverse complement strand
ATGTAACATCTTTCATACCCTTGATGTTTCTCTGTTACAGCTACTGGTATCAGTTATTTTGTCCAGAGGTTGACATAAAATTCAGCTATCTTTGAGAAGCTAAATAAGCAGACTATTTCAAACTAAGGTTTCATATTTCTAAGTTTCAATTTCCATTTTAGAAATCAGAGCAATTGTCAAAGTCCAAAATGCCATTATTAATAATGACATTATATTTTCTCTATGGTTAATAAAACCCTCTGAAGTCCTACATATAAGTCACAGACACAAATGCCACCCATAAGTCAGGTAAATTTTCAATTTAATTATTAATTTTTATTGAGTGAAGATGGATTTATTTTACCATAATCACATACAAAAGATTTTCTAATTATAGTAATATTGATACCAATGTCTCTCACTATGCACCTACTATGTTATAAAAATAATGGATACTAAACGAGCACAAATTTTAGTGATAATTTTTCTATTTTCTTTCCTGTCTATTTATTTACAAGAATTTGTAGAATTGATTTGACGTTTAGAAATGTTACATATTGTAAGAATGGGCAGACCTCTGAAATCAAAGGTTTTGGGAACATATCTTACAAGCTTTCATTTTTCTTTGCAGCTTGAAGTCCATTTGAAACTGGCCCTTTTATCTTGTCAGCTTAATGGTGAAGAGGGCAGAGCCCACGAATGAAATTTGTCCTTGACAGGTAAAAGGAGAGTGGAACAGGAGTATTTAAGATGCAGCATATTCATGTGGTATGCAAGTACACAGCTGTCACGGGTCTTTAGCCGGGGAGAGACATAGATTATCATCATAACCTTGAATTATCATTCCTTGTGGCTTTGCTTATCTCCCTCTAAGAATTCTTATGAATTTCAGGTAAAAATAACTCTCATATTTCTTCCCTCAGAGAAAGCTAACAAACTTTCTCTAATGTGATCTTCCAACATGTGTTAGCTTTTACTATTTATATTATGATGGCATTTGCACTTCAAAGTTCAGCCATGACTGTATATTTAAGACTGTCTACTACCATGAAGTCTATAGACCAAATAGCTTATGTCGGCAATATAAAAGTACTTTTGTCGTGATCTGCTGTTACATAACTTTGGTCATGAACAGCTCTTATGTTACTCTCCTTTGAGTTTTACAACCCGTTTTTTTCTCACTTAGTGACCTTGTATAGTCTTATATCTTATTTTTATGATCCCTTCATGCATTCTACATAATGTACTGCTTGCAAAAGGAAAACCTATACACATGTGTATACATTTCATATCATTTTGCAAATATTTAACAAGTGTCTTGTCTGTCAAAGTACTAGCTGCTTAAAAATTAAAAGGTGGGCATTATTGAACTTCTTGATTTGAAAGAAATTGCCACTTATCAGAGAGCTAGATAACAAAAGAAGTCATTGCTATTTATTATAATAATTATTATTCATTTAAGTTACACTGCCTGATGCTGAAGCTCTTTTTATATTAATGGTACATTGGATTGGAAGCAACTAAGGACATCAGGGTGAAGCTTCTCTAAGGTATGTATAAGCTTGGATTCCTGAATCAAAAGGAAGAGCTTTAGGGACTGTGGCATGACAACAGCAAGGCCCAAATGTGGCAAGGTCCCGCTAGCACAATGAAGTTTCTGAAGGGAGGTACCTTTAGGACACTATAAAACATGTTAAGAAAATGAATCTTTATTTTGGAAGCAATCATAACCCATTGAGCAGTATTAAACTTCCACTGAAAAGGAGGTGTATCAAGGGACGCTAGGGGGATAGGAGGAAAGGTGCCATCTCTTTCTTCAAGTTGTGGCTCATTTGTATTCGAGGCAGGCTAGAGTCATTTCCCTGACACAAATAGGATATCTGCTTAACTGTGACCTCATCACCTTCAGAGTACCTTATAAATGGAAACCTAGCTGGAATTCAGGCTCCCAGCTGATGTCTGGGTATTTGTCCAGGGAGTTGTACATCCCGTTGAACGGGCAAAGGTGAGTTTTCGATGGGAAGCCATGGATCATTAACTGAAAGTTAATGTTAAGATGCCCTATGCTTAGGAGCAGCTGTGTTAGTGGGTGTCATCCTGAGCTTTCTTCCGAGGTTTCAAACCCTGCTGAGCTGATGGAAATGAAGTCCTTAATTTCAAAGATGGTCATTAACCCCCTGCTTTGTGTTTTTACAAATCATTAACATGTCATTTGCGTTTCATTTTAAAGATAGTCTTTGTGCTCAGGGAGCTGAACAGTCAGGGTGATGGGGGATCAAGTACTGAGAGGGAAAATGCATGACGTTGCAATGGCAGTGCAGTGAAGGTCGTTCAGGAGAAACAAAATTTGATCTCTGGTGGAGAAGAGAAGTGAGGACAGGAGCGCAGTTCACCGGCTGTGGTAGTGTCTGCAGACCATCTTCTGTCTAGGGAATCATCGATCCCCTTGACAGAACAGGGACCAGACTGAAACATCAGAATTAACATATGAAATAAGCCAGTGTGAAGAGGAAAAACTGGAAGCCTTTTCCTCACTACCTGGGCTTCATCTGAAGAAGAGAACCTATGCAAGTATGTATGCATATGCATGTATATATGTGTGCATTTGTATGTGCTCATGTGTACATTTACAGACCACCACCGTGTACTAGAAGCCTTGGTACTTTCCTGTGTCCATCAGCTCCCTTCTGTCCTTAGGAGTTCTTTCTCCTTAGAGCTGTCCTTATTTTTGCTAATAATCCTGGGTCCTTGGAGAAGCCATGTGCTTGGGGACACAATAACCAGGGATTAAATACTCTCTGAAGTTTCTGCTACAGAAAACTGCTAAGCATTTTCTCTCTGACACATGAAGTTCTCACCATTTTTCTGGCCTCTATAATTAACTCAAAGGCATGTTTTTCTCTCATTTTCCCTCCTCCTGGTGGCTGAGTAACTTGTTGGTTTGTTTGTAGTGTTGATTTTCCCTCAAACTCTATTCAAATTGCCCTCAATCTTCCTTCTAATCCCATTTTAAGTTATTTTACATATAAGACTAAGAACTTAAAAAGAAAACAAACAAAAAATTCTCATATTCCCTGGTTACACAACAAAAGAAAAAATTGAAAATCTCGAGGACGTTGATAGTTTCATGTGCTATTTCATTATAAAACGAAGTTTAGGATCAAATGATTAACAGTTCAATTTGTCAAGCATTTAGTAAGTAGGTACTGTATAACATTCCAGACTGGATGACTTTACAATTCTGACCCTATTGCCTCTGCTTCCCGAATGCTGTAATTATAAACCCAACTTACAGTTTATGTTGCAGTGACTTACCCTAGGAACTTATGTTTGCTAAATAAGCACTCTAATAACTGGGTTACCTGCCCAGTCTCTAAACATTTTCAACAATACTTCCCTTGCTTGTGATTGCTGTAAAACTGTGAACCACCATGCTTTAGTCATTTGCCAGTTTTTTAACATAAACTATTATTTTAATGAAATTACACAGTAACAGTTTTTATGGCATCGTCATACATTTTTCCTCAATCTCTTATTTTTGAGATTATAACATAATTGCATCATTCACCCCTTCCTTTTCATCCCTACAAACCTCTCCTTGTTCTTTTTTCAAATTCATGACCTCTTTTTCATTAGTTATTGTTATATGCATATACATATTCCTAAATATAGCCTTCATACATATGTTGAAGGGGCAAGTCAAGGAAACTTGCATTTTCATTCATCTGAACTAGAACCATCCATTTTTAAGAAAAATAAAGTGTCAAGCAATGTGGTTTTGGACAGCTGCGGTTTGGTGATAAGCCTATATAGTTCAGTGACTACTCTTGATTTGGTCTGCTCTGGTGGATCTGAGTACATGAGATTAATCCAAAGCCATGGACTCTCAGAGTCTTTGTTTAGCATTCGCAGCTCTTAAGTCAGTGTAATCTCTGATGTCATAGATCTAATGAAACATTCTATTCAGTGAACAAAATGTAACATTTCTGGGCCATATAAGGATCAGAGCAAATTTTATGCTCTCATTGATTTCAGAGGTAGCAAAAATGTCATTTAAGTTTATGAAAGTTAATTATAACTTGTTTCTCTGAATTAAATATCTAAGCACTAAATTTAGTTTCCTCAAACTAATGGTACCAATGAATGAACTCTTTCTCTTTCTGACATTTGTGTGATTTAAATATGCTACTTATGTTGCATGTAATTTAATTTAAAGCAATTAAAGTGAGAATAAAAAAACACCTTTGGTTGAAAATAATTCTACTTATTTATCTAATTAATTGAGTTTTCCTGCGTGAAGACTTCCAAAATCAGTGAGCATGGATTACATTATTGCAAACTTCAGAATAAGCATACTGGCACAGTTGTGACATGATGAGGAAGTTATGAAATAACAAAATCAAGGCACGTGATAGCCTGTGGATATTCTTTCCTGGACTATGTGCATGCTTTTGTGTGTTTAACATGTAAAATATCTACTGTCTCAAGGACATTACACAAAAATATGGTTATTATGAATCTAATTTAATATCACAACTTAAAACATACAACAAATAACAAAGCACACACTATTCACACCTTGTTTAAAAACAAAGTGCTTTCTTTGGACACAAAATAAAACTCAGGCCATAATCTTTTTCAGGCACTGTGAAAAGCTCTTGTGTACACTTTTATACCAGAAAATAGACTTGATGGATGATCTACCTCATTTTATATATATGTATTTTTCTACAATGTGCTAAAATAGCTTTGAAGCTCAAAACCATGACAAATCACATCTATTTCTTATTTGGAAGAGGGCTCTTGCATTATTCCATTTTTATGCAATTGTCATCATTCAGGCCTACTTTTGCTGCTGGTGAGCACTTGTCTTTATGCATGTGATGCTTGCTGGCAGAGTTGACATTTTATTTGTTGGCCGATTTCCCATAAGCTGTACCTTTGTGCATTGTTGTTCCTTTGACTGTTTAATAATCCACTGTATATTTTGTTTGTGACCACACTGAGAGCAGGTCTTCACAATGCATTGCAATACAGGAAAGTCTACTAAAAGCAATATAAAATAGCAGCTGTAACATGTCATTCCAACCTTGGAATTTCAGTCACTTCATATAATAATCTCTACTTGTTCTGATATAAGGAGATGGTGCATACTATATATATTTTTTAATCTTTTGACATTAAAATGTGTTGCATGGAACAAAAACAACAACAAAAAAATCACCTAAACAAAAGAATCTTAAACCTGTGATTTACAAACAAGTTGATGAGATTTCTGAGAAGTAAAATTACTGTTGAGGAATAATCATGACTAAATAAAAGTGTATTAGCATGCAAATGCAATGTTCTTTCTTTTCCTTGTTGGTGATAATATAATATATATTGGAATCATCCTACAACAAGAGAACAATGCCCCTACTAGATATCACAGACTAGCTAATAAAAAGTTCAATGATAGGAATGGGTTACCTCTTTTTGGTTGTTGATCATTAAGGTCCCATAAGTCTATTAATATTATAGACTATTGCCAGTAATATTCGTTATGCTCCAGAAATTGGTTATAACACCTTATTACTCAAGATATCACATACTTGAATCATAGAACATAGAATCACAAACAAACTGATACTGACCTGAACCCTTCATTCCTACTGGCTAGTTTTCCTAGTTCTGTAAGGTACCATGCATGCTACTGAAAGATAAAAGTAATTATCAGTCTTACCCAGGGATCTTGTAAGCATAGAAAGACATGTCTACTAACCCAATAGCAGCATGACTATCATGGTAACAATCAATTGCTTTATGATTGTATTTAAGTCATGTTCCATAAGTTGAAACCAATACTTAGCACCATTGTTTGGCCAAGAACCTATGACAAACATGTCTTGGACCAGAGGGGAAAACTCAATACCATTCTTCTACTAAACAGACATGGTATTAAACTAACCTCTAATATAGTATCATTACATCTTTAGTTTAACCCATTTCTTAACCCTTTTCCCAAAAGCTTCTATTTGCAGTAGATGGTGATTAATACAAAGCCCCTCACTGGTCAAAGTGCCTAGAGTAACAGACTGCAGAAGGTTCATCCCTATGTCACACATGTGTATCACAGCACCTCCCCAAAGCTCAGGGATCATTGCTAGAAAACCAGAAAGAATGTGAGAGGCAGAGGTGGTGGATAACTGCAAGGAAACAGTGCCTTCTAGATACAAGAAAGCAATTTCAGATATGAAGTCACAGAAGTTTTCATTATGGAGTTATCTTTAATTGGCCTTCCCTTAAAACATTAATGCCTGCTCTTTATGACAAGGAATAATACTAATTTATGCTTCATGTCATGTAGTGGCATTTCAATTGTATTTTAATAAATAAAGACTGCCTGACGATCTGAGACTAAAACAGTCCCAATAGTCAGCCTTACAGACCAAGTTATGGTAACACACACCTTTAATCCCGGTAGCCACAATAACACAGACCTTTAATTCTAGCCCTAGGGAGAAATAGAAGACAAGAGGGAGACGGCTCTCACACACACAGTCTCATTATGAGATTCCAGGATGCAGGATTGTTATTTCAGACTGAGGTTGAGTTAAGAGCCAGTGGCTGGTTTTTTGGGGTCTTCAGGTTGAACCCCAATTTCTCTGGGTTTTTATTAATCGTGCTCCAACGTCAGTCAAAAATTATTCTAGTGAGCAGAATATGCAACTAAAGAATATATTATGATGTAAATCACTACTGTCTATATTTTTCTAGTACAGTCTAGAAGGTTGTCAAGCAAATTAACTTTAAATTAAAATTATTTTGCTAAAATTTTATTTTAGCAATATATTGAGAAACAGTAACTTTGTTAGAAAATCCCCAATCATTCTTAAATGTGTATTAAATTTGATTTTACAGTTTGTCATTGACACAATATTGGAATTTGTCTATCATTTTAAACTACTCCTATATTTACAAACTTTTTCTCTGTATTAGAGGAACTAATGCCTTGAAGGAAAATGTGATCACCTCTACTCCTGAATATTCCACAACATCCTGCCCTCTAACATTCATTAAATATTTTATAATCTCATCTTTTGACTGTACTTATGTTAAAATTACTGTACTTATGTTTAAAATTAAATCCTCCAAAACTTAATTAAGAGATAATTATCCTATCACTTTATCTTCTTATAAAGGCTGTTTCACATCATTGGGATGGAATCTAAAAGTAAGAAAAGCTAATATAAAGGAGAATTTATTTCTTTGAAATTTCTTATTTATGTTCGATCTTTATAGGGCATTAAGCAGCAGCAAATTTCCAAGAAAATGTGTATTACATTTGTTCATCAATTTAGTGAGTGTCTTTGAAAATGTGAGTCTTATCTTTTAAAGATATGTCACACAAATGTTCTAACAGTTACACAGGCCCTTCATTTCCCTAATGAACACTTAGCTAAATGTATATTTTCATCCTCTTTTTAGGGGGGGACTATCTGGGGAATCTAAATAGTAACTCACAGAATAAAACCCATGCTTTACTATTCTTTCAAGTAGAAAATAAAAAAAAGACATTGATGTGGCAGATGAGCAAGATCCTTTTGACATATTGCCTTCCTAATGGAACTATACTGGCTGTACAGCTTTAAGTGGTAGCACGTTTTATTTTGCGTTCCTTTCTCATTACTACTAATGGACACTTTGGTTGTTTGGCCTGACTTAGATACTCAATGACAGTACTGGCAGGAAGCTTATTACATGGTCCTACTCTCTTGCCTTTGATGTTCTGAAAACCAAGCGTGGCAGTGTCATTGCTTTAGGAAGAAAAAAAATCAACTCCCGGCAATTTAGACTTGGGGAAATGTCTCCAGCACTCAGTTTTTGGTACTGAATCATGGTGTGTGTAAGAGGTATAGAGCAGTTAAAGATTATTTCCAGGTCCCCAAAATGCCAGGTCTTTTAGTGAGAATACCGTTGCCTTACTTTAATTCTTTTGACTTTCTCCTTCAATTTCTTTCAATACAGAAAGAGAAAAAATCCCATTAAAGTATAGTAAAAGAAGCCATGATGATGATGATGATGGTACCATATATTAGTATGTATATTCCACACAAATAATTTCTGTTAGATTAAAGAAAGTACAATTTAATGCTTTGGTGGATATTGTAGAAGGTGTTCGTGATTGAACTAGGACCTCACACCTGGGTAGTATGCATTTTGCCACTGAGACACATCCTCAATCCCAAATTCGCTCTTCTTAACAGAGACTCTAAACAATAGGAAAATGTGCTTAACAGTCCATGTTTAAGACAGTGTTTTGGAGGGAAGAAGACTTTTTTATAAAAAATATTAGGTCAAAGTTTTAAATCAGATACACAAATGTTAGCTGCAATCTTGTATAATGTACCTAAGAAAGTTTACATGGCACATCTTATGAGACAGCAGATTCTTTCTGAGGATAGGGAGAAAAAGAAACAATAGAATATATACATTTTTCTGTCCATATGTTTTTTGAAACAGGGTTTCCCTGTGTATCTCTGAATGTCCTGGAATTCACTCTGTGGACCAGCCTGGCCTTCAACTCTCAAATACCCTCCTGCCTCTGCATCTTGAATAGTGGGATTAAAGGCGTGCACAGCCGTAGCTCAGCAGAATCTCTATGACTTTGAGTTCAGCCTGATCTACAGAGTTCTAGGATAGCCAAAGCTACATAGAGAAACCCTGTCTCGAAGAACAGAACAAAACAAAATATACTTTTTTTACTAGATGCCAGATACCCATGAAGATGAATTTTGAAAGAGACTGAAATTGATTTTCCAAAGCCACTGATGCCCCCATTTCTTGTTGTGGCAGATTTGCTCATTCTCCAAACTTTCCATCAAGAGATCACACTTGCTTTCAGAATCCCAAATGCAGCAGCCCCAGCCCTTGATTGTGCTTTCACTTGGCAAGTGTAAGGTGAACTTCAGATTGGTACAATTAACTAAACAATATTTTCAGGAAAATACATCATAAAATCACCACCAGAGTCATGCCAATCTGGGTGGCCTGCACAGACACATAGGGTCATGGCGTCCTCTGGGCCTACGCTATTTGCCTTGGGACATGTCTGGGTCACTGGCTCAACAGTGACCATAGCCTGGACAGATTTCCATGTCTGAAGTTTACTACAGGGAGTCATAAGAACTAGGAGGACCTTACTGAGCCAGCCCTGCCTCTCACTGGCCCCAGGATAGCTGGCCCTGCCCCATTGATGGACACTATAGCAGGAGAGCTGGCCCGAGACACCCAAGGAAGAGCTGACCCCCACATACACACTGCAGAGAGATGGTCCCACCCCTCCAAGCGATGGGCCTAGGCGAATTGGCTCTTCCCCTTGCCTGGGGTGGGGGTTTGGTGATCCCAGGGGTCTAACTCAGCTACTATCCAGACCTAGATCCTAGGCCTCAGGTTGGCCACCCTAACATCTTCCCTATGTATAACCTGCTGGGGAGAGTGAAGGCGGTGGTCCTGTGGAATGACAGCTGTAGGGACTCAATGACTTGGGGCAACATCAGAGTTTCCAAGAGGGATTTCAATGAGGGACCAAGTGACGATGGTGTTCTAGAGGCTTTGAACCAGACCAAAGACTCATTGCAATGAACATTTTGTGGGTGGGGTTGATTGGACAAAAAAGTATACTGTGAGACACAATGCAGCTCCTGATGCCATTAGGATAAATGAAGAGGATTTGGAAAGGTGGAGGAGGGAAGTGGGCTTTTTGTTTAGTTCTGTGTGCTTGGTTAGTCTGTTTTTAATTAGTTTGGGGAGCATGCTGCAGGCCTGAGGGACAGTTATGGAAACACTTGGAGGTGAGGATGATTAGGGTTCATGATGTAAAATTTCCAAAGAGTCAATAAAGAATTATACATAAAAATTTAACTGCATGTGTAGAGTTAAAAAGCTGTTATACATTTATGATTTAATAAAGTAATTCTAAACAGAAATTTTTTAATAAGAAGATACATCATAAAGAATAAGAAAATGTGAATCAAGTAAAGAATCATTGAAAACCTATAATAAAATTTGAGAATTGACCTTGTAATAGAAGAGCTTAAAACCTTTCTGTTATGTTACTTAACTGATACCCTTTGAGAGTCATGACTTGTGCACTTTGCAGATATGTTGAATACATATGTAACATAAATGTTGCCAACCATTTTAATTTTTATCTTTATAGTTAAGAACTAAGTCAAAGAGATATGATACACTTAAATCTAATTATTTACATTGTCATAGAGCAGTACAATGTTATTGTTTATGTAATAGGATGCTCTATCTACAACGCAAAGGAAATTCCTAGCTCAGTGTGCAGGACAGGATAAGTATGAAGTAGATTTGCTGCATTTCCAACTTGCCTTCACTTGAAAGAGTTCAAATGAAGATTGATATAGAACATTGCATAAGATGTTTCTATTAATTTAGTCAAGAAAATCTACATGGCAGCTAAGCCTAATAGAAAAACATATGTCTGTTTATGTATGTATTTATAGAGGAAATGGTTTTCCTGCCCATCTGGTTTCTACAATAAGATACAAATGATACTAAAGAAAGAAATGTTTTAACAAATTAAAACATATACTTGAGAATGTTACAACAGTCAATATTCAGAGTCAATGTCTAAGTTATATGAATAAAATGAGCTATTTTCAGCAAATCCTTCATAAAAGATCTCTGCATATAGTCACAGGTAAAAATAAACTCTATCTTAAGAGGATTAAAGCTAGAATTATTTGTTCATGATTGGCAGGATAACAAAACTTTATCTCTGAGGCTGATAGATGAATTGAAAAAGAAAAATTAAAAGGCCAGAAAACCAAGCTGTCTGGTATGGGAGGTCCTTCTGTGTGTTGCTTTTCTTAGTTAATGAATAAAGAAACTGCCTTGGTCTGTTGATAGGTAGGCAGGGAAGATGGAACTGAATGCTGGGAGAAGGAAGGTGGAGAGAGAGATGGCATGGATCTGCTGCCTGAGATAGACATGCTGGAAGTTTGCTGATAGGCCACGACCTCATGGTGATATACAGATTAATGGAAATGGGTTAAATTAAGATGTAAGAGTTAGCCAGTAAAGTTAGAGCTAATGGGCCAAACAGTGACTTAATGAATATAGTTTCTGTGTGATTATTTCGATTCTGGGCGACCGGGATGAACAAGTTGTTCCTTGCAACAGCTGTCAGCCTCAGAAGGACGCCATCACAAACCCCAGGATTTTTAAATAAGTTGAAAGGAGTTGTTAGAAAAGGTGGTCAGCAAAGGACTGGTGACCGATAAGCTGTTATTAACACATGGATTCTGTGATAGCTGCATGTGTCATTATGATGCTACTGAGTGCCATTGGTCAGAGGATTCCTACTAGGGGATCCCTGTAGGATCACAAGTAACACTTAAAGGTTTGAATCAAGATAACAGAAAGTTTGTGAGAGTTATATGTATGTCCTGAAAGTGGGAATGATGTGTTTGGGACCCAGGCTTTCTCTTTTTATACCATAGTTGTTTTATTTCTAACAAGCCCAAGAAATGAAAAAGAAATCCATTACATTCTTATTTCTTAGAAGGAAAGGCACACATGGGGCCAATACTTTTTTAACCTTCCCTTTGTATGAATAAAATTTTAATTAAAAAAATTGTAAACCCCACAGAATTTGTATTTCTAGATGACTGAAGATCTTTTTTTTAAATCGCAAATCACATTCAAGATCCTGAACAGTGTGTTTCAGTTATATACACTTAATACTTGCTGACAGTTGGCAGTAAACATACATGGTACTGCAACCAAGTGAATAGCTGGCTTCATGGTACAGGCTTAACAATTGGGGACTCATATACTACCCAGAAAATTCAAAGTGATTTATCTAATTAAGTTATGTACCAAAGTTATTATCTATTATTAGAACTTTTAAAAGTAGGGCTTAAAAGATTTTGTTAAAACTCAACTTAACCAATTAAGACATGGAAAATCTTAGAAATGATTCAATATTTCTGGTTTAACAAAAAGTAGATAGGATTTTTTTCCTTTAAAATAGATTTTTTCTCTTATAGTATAACCTGATTACTATCTCCAATTCCTCTACTTCAAGTTCCTCCCATATCTCCTCTAATCCAGATGTCATCCCTTTCAGTTTCTCATTAGAAATTTAACAGGATTATAAAGGATAATAGTATAATTAATAAAATATAATATAATAAATAGAACAAATATATTGGAATAGGGCAAAACAAATAAACAGAAGGAAAAGAGCCCAAGAAAAGGCACAAGAAATATCTATTGATACAGAAACCCACTTGCTTACACACTCATGAATCCCATTAAAAAAACTAAACTCGAAGCCATAATAAAAAACATACACAAAAGATCTGTAAGGTATAAAACAAACAAACAAAACCCAGAGAAATAATAAAATGATAAAAAATAAAAAGATAAAACTAAAGAAAAAGAAAAGAGAAAAGAAAGAAAAACAAAAGTCCCAGCAAAACTTGAAGAGACAAGGATGTCCCTGAGTTCATTTCCTGTTGGCAGTCTACTGCTGGCTATGTAGCCTTAAAAGTAGTTCCTTTCCCCAGTGATACTCCTTTGGAGAAAACTAAATTGTCAATTGCAGATAGCTTCTGGGTTAGGGGTAAGGGCATGTGTCCACATTTCCTTTCCACTCTAGGACCCCATCTGGTACAGATCCATGCAGGACCTGACTATGCTGCCTCAGTCTCCCTGAATTCATAAATACATCAGTTCTGCTGTATTTACAAAGCCTATTTCCCTGGTATCCCCCCATCTCCTCTGGTTCTTAAATATTTTCTAACTCCTCTTCCACTGGGTTCCCTGTGCACTGAGGGGAGGAATTTGACAAGGGTTGAGTGTTCCAAGGTGTCTCACTTTCTGTATAATATCTATCTGTGAATATTTGTATTTGTTTCCATCTTCTATAGGAGCAAGTTTCTCTGATAGCTGAGCAAGGCACTGATCTCTGAGTACAGCAGGACGTCATTGGGAGTCATTTAATTTTATGTTCATTTAATAAAATGGTAGCAATTAATTTTACCCTGGGGCCCTAGGTTATTTATTCTCAGGTTCTTGGTTACTCAGGCAGTGTCAAATATGGGTTTGATCTCCTGGAGTGGGTCTTAAGTCAAATAAGGTATTGCTAGGTTACTCCACATGCTTTGTGCCACCACTGTCTAGCATATGTCACAGGCTGGACCTCATTGCAAATCGAAGGGTTTAGAGCTAGGTATATGTTTACTTTTTTCTTTTGGTAGTGTACAGATTATCTTCCAGTACCCTGAGTAATAATCAGTAGGGAATGAAGGCTCTATGTAAGCACCAGTTCAATATCTCCATGTTCAATTATTTATGTAGGTGTTGTCATAAGTAACAGGAACTTACAGTTTGTAGAGAGCAACCTATAGTCTTGGCAATGACTGGGTTGTTTGGTGGTTTCCTTGGGGCCCCTTTGGTCAACATCTTCATTAGATGCAACCCATTCCTTTACTAAAAGTTTCATGTGGTTACACCATATGTCCAGCTGGGGCTCTGTTTGCCTCATTATTTGGTGGTTTTATTTACATGGCCTTCATACGTTCTTATTATAGGAAGTTTGCACTGTGTTAGGTATCCATACTGTCTTTTAAATGCTCCTTAATTTTAGTTTTCTCTCCCTGAATTCCCTTCCTTCTCCTATTCTCTGTTACCCCTCCCTACTTGATCCTACAGTTCCAAGCCCCACTCAATCAATCAATAACTATCTATTCAATTCCCCTCTCCTAGAGAAATCTATCTTCTTCTCTAGACTCTTACACCCAACCTCTGTGGTTCTAGGAATTATAGATTCATTATCAATGACTTAACAGTTGATATCCACATATAAATGAGCTTATGCCATATTTGTATTTCTGGATCTGTTGCCTTACTCAGCATGATGTTTTGTAGTGTTATCCATTTACCTGAGAATTTCATGATTTCATTTTTTAATGACTGAGTAGTATTCATTTGTGCAAATGCACCACATTTTCTTTATCTTTTTATCTAGGTTTTTTTTCAATTTATGTCTAGTATGAATAGATCATCAATGAATATGATTAAACATCTGTCTCTGTAGTAGAAGGAAGAATCATTTGGGTATATGCCCAAAAGCTAGATCTTGAAGTAAATCAATTCACATCTCCTTAGGTAACAACACACTAATTTCCATTGTGGTTGTACAAGTTTCTAAGTCTCTAGGTGTGGGAGATGACACTTAGGAATAGGGATGGGCTAAGAAAGGGAGTGCTGAGGGGCAAGAGGGAAGAAGACAGGGGTTCCTCAGGACCTACTTAGTCCCCTGGTTATGGGAGCAGAGTGAGGAGAGACCACCGCAGGTACTCTGCTATAGAGTTGGTCATAAAAATGGAGAAGAACAGGCAAAATGGAGGTTTGAAATTTACCTACATGCTTTCCTGACCTCTTGGCTTCTCGACAGGCTTGGCTGACAGATTTACAGTGAATGCCTGCTATAGTTGAAGACTGAGATAAAGTGGTGAGTGAGGGTAGGGGAAGGAATGTGTGAGTGAGAGGAAGATCTGTGTGGTCCACTGGAGAGGGAGGTTGGAAAGGAGAGAGGATGCAGCAGGTGTTCTGCTATAGAGATGGGGGTGAAACTTAAAGTTGGTTTTGGAGGAGAAGAGGGAGTGGTGAAGATCTGCAATTAGCCTACCTTGACTGGCATGACATTCCATCCTCATTTTTAATATAATAATTTTATTAATTCTTAAAGATTCCATGCAATATATTGATGGAGGAGGGTCATCTGTCTATGTGTTACTTTCATTGGTTAATA
>LOJH01019609.1:9492-21141 GCA_001685095.1 Ellobius talpinus | reverse complement strand
TCTGAGAGTCTAGCTTCATGGCAGAGGTACTGGTGGGAGCCATGTTTATTGCCATACCTCTATGGAGTTTCAAAGTCCCTTCCACCACCATAGCTGTCATAAACACCATTTAAGTGTTTGGTGGTGGGGCCTCTTAAAAGACCTGTGAAGTTTTTGCAGCTAAAGCTGAGTCAGGAAGCCTCTCTTAAATGAGACACTTTTGCCTCTAGCGAACAGAAATGAGACACTTTTGCCTCTAGCAAACACAGCCCACCTGAAAAAAAATGCTGCTAACAAGAAGCTGTGCTTAACTCTGGTGTGTGTGTGTGTGTGTGTGTGTGTGTGTGTGTCTAGAATTCCTTCCCAAACTCTCTCAGGTTTTAAGTGGATTTAGTTGTCCACATTGGTGCCATCTGTTGACAAAAGTTTCTGTCCTGCCCAGTCCCACAGCCGTTCAGTCCCAAAGAAACACACAGAGGCCTACATTAATTGTAAACTGGTTGGCCTATTAGCTAAGACTTCTTATTAACTCTTATATCTTACACTAACCCATAATTCTTGTCTGTATTAGCCATGTGGCTTGGTACCTTTCATCAGCGAGTCGTTCTCATCTTACTTCCTCTGTGTCTGGGTGACAACTGCAGGCTGAGCCTTTCTTCTTCCCGGAATTCTCCTGTTCTGGTTGCCCACCTATACTTCCTGCCTGGCTACTGGCCATTCAGCATTTTATTAAACCAATACAAATAACAAATCTTTACAGGGTTTAAGACCATTGTCCTACAGCAGCAGTGTTATGTCATTTCCAGAAAGTTCTATATCACCAGTTCAGGCATGCCATAAAGTAAGGAGAATAGGCAGGCCAATTTAAAATTCCTTACCTAACCCATGCATGTACCCTGAACCTCTGAGAAACATCTAAGATTTCAATCTAGCTTCTCACTATATCAGCATGTGAATGAAGCTAAAGAGAATAACCCCAGTGCCCCTCAACCCATTAAGAGTTCATCATGGGGCTAGGAGCCCCAGTTTATCTATCTACCCATGAGCCTTTGGAAGGATGCAAGTGGGCTGAGATGAGGGCAGGAAGAAAGAACAGAGGGAAACTACAGAAGAGTACTGCGAGCATTGGAATCCTCCAAACCTCCATGGACCTTTGCAAAGAGGCAATGAATGCATAAAGACGATGTGAAGGAAAGACAGCACACACAACCATGGTCAACTCAGGGCCTGGGACTTCACTGTGGCCTCCCTTCAAAGAGGATGCAGTTTTGCCTTCTAGCTATGCTGACCAGTAAGAACCAGCTCAAGTGATAACTAGCCCTGGCCCCAGGGCTGTGTGCACCCTGATGGACAATAATGCTTTCCAAAAGATATCCTTTGTCTTCCACAGGAATTCATGCATTGGTGAAAATGCACAAAGATCCCAAAGACAGGTCCAACAATATGGAACCTCTAGATAAGGAGGCCATTGCAATGATCCCGATGGAAAATGAGGTCCTCTTAGACTAGATGGCAGTGTGGAGATAAACACATTTAAGCATGATGATCATCAGATCTTGCAATTAGATTGAACCAAGTAAAGGAAAGGAAGGCATTTAAGATACAAATTTTCGTCTGCAGTTTGGCAAGCAGGGTGTGTCGGAACAGCCGTGGAGTAGAGAAGGAAGAAGAGTCAGTTATAATGGATTTCAGAGAAGAATCTTTCTCCAAATCTGTCGTCCAAATTAGTGCTCTAACTAGATGGTGGGAGGGGCAGGGAGCAGGGCTAAACCAAGACCTGAGGATCATGTTCCCTGAATATAGAGTCCTAACAAAATGCCAGCATGTCCACAGTGAAGTATCCAGAGCCTGAAACTATGCTTGATTTCATCTTTCATTTTAGTAAATATTTACTGTATGGGTTGTATAATACTCATTGCATAGGGTACATAGGCTCTGACTTCATAGAACATCAATGAAATAAAGCACAACAATAATTCTTTAAACATTGAACTGGCCCAATGTCTGCAGTCATGCAGGCCTAGCATCCTAAACTGACTGCTGGTGATCAGTGAAATGTAAACAGGTTTCTTGGTTTTTCTGTGCTTCCGTGTCCCTGTCTGTAAGTGAATAGGGATTATGTTTTCTTCATAGATGTGAAAATTAAGGAAAGAACTGGAAACAGTACTTAGCATAGTGACTAGTGTACAGTAAACACTTTATAGGTGTTAGCGGGGGGGGGGTTCACAGGTGTGATGAGAACCAGGGAGGGGTCTGTTGACAGGTAGAAGGAACAAGTTCTGATACATACAGTTCCTTTTCCAAGCTGGCCTGTCACCCTTCCAGACAATTACATCATTCCATGGCAGAAGGAGCCCGGCAGGTGCACAAATACTGTGGCAGAAAGGTGAAGTTACACATGAAGCATGACTGGAGAGACCTGGGATGGTGCCTGTGTGTGCTCCTGCCTCTCATCTCCATCTGTACTTGTCTGCTGTGCCCCAACATATGTTCACAAGCATGCACACACACACACACACAATCACATGTTCAGCATGACGACTGGCCATTAAGATGGACACGGGCCCTATAAACATCTCCTTTGGTTAGCAGGCCATTGTCTTTTCATAATTCTTTCTGAACCTTGACCATGCGGGAGGTAAGCTTGCCTGACACAAAGCCGTGTAGGTGTGGGCATGGGCAGGAGCAGTTCAAGATCACCCTTGCTTCAGAGAAGCCCTTTTCCTCTAGCCTCTGAAAATATTTCCTTGTTATTCCTAAAAGTTTGAGCACAAGCAGAGACCCCAGCTCCTGCCACCAGCGACAGTGAGCATCCCCCATTGCTCGGTCTCTTCTCTCCACCATTACTCAGGAAGCAAAACAAGTCACTGAAGTTCATGGTTGTTCTGAGAGCTGAGGAGAGTCAGCAATGTGCGAGATTGTAGGTCTGGGTTGGCTTAAGTGAGCCAGCCTGCGGTGATTGATAGTCAGCTTGGCCCCATTTCCAGCATAGCACAAACAAGACATGTCTGATATGGTTAAGAAAGGACACAGTTCCAAGCCCCACCTTCCACCCCCAAACCCCCATACACAAAAACAGGCACACAAGATTTTAGCTGCCTTAGGCACATAGTAAGAGAAATTTTAGGAAAATTGGAAAACTCAGCAAGACAAGTTTTATGATTTGAGATTTTTAACCCCAGGGCAGCAACAGAAGGCTTATTTCTGTGAGTACAGTTTTAAAACACTGCTATTGGATGCTGTGTGTCAAGGCATTGCAGAGGAGAAGGAAACTACACAATCATCAGTGCTTGGTGGAAAATTCCAGTCGATTTGGAGAAAAATATGCTTTAAATTCAGAATGATAGAAGGGTCATTTTTTTTTAGTGATGACCTCCTGACTCTTGGGACTGGGTCATCATTGCTGCTCTAAATGCAAAATCATACTGGGGACAAATATTTTCAAAAGGCTTTTTTTTGTCATTCCTAAGTCTGTCACTTAAACCCATCCAAGAATGAATCTCTGTTGCAACAATATAAACAAATACTCACTTTATTTATCTTGGAGTTTCCTGGGAACCGAAGGATGATCTACACATACTAGGAAAACAAATTAATGAAAGAATTTGATGACATAGAACTCAGCAACGAGACTCCTGTACACATGGAGTCAAGGAATGTTCTAGGCAACACTAAGGTGGTCCTTGCCACTTACGGAACCAAAGTCTCAGCTACACTAAGAAGAGAATGTAAGTGGAAGCCGAGGGAAGGATGGGGCTCCAGGTAGACAGCCTGCTCAGGCCCTGGGCATCAAAAACTCTCATAATCACACCCTCTTCCTATTCTCTAGGGGTTCCCTGTGTCTGCATACACATGAGAGTGAAGGTTGGGACACACAATCATGGACAGTGAAAGTCTTTGAATAAAATGATATTTATATCCCTCATTTACTCTAGGCAAATTTCAGAAACCCTAAGGGAATCTGTTTTATGGCTTGGGGTAAGTAAAAACCCAGTAGTAGCAAGCTATCAGCTTCCTGGTTGCCTTCTGTCTAGAGTTCACAGACAACTAGTTGCTTCTCCTCTCTGCCATCACTTGGAAAAACCCCAATGTTTCACCCACTCTTTAGTCATAGATGGACATACCTGGGACAGACTATAACACTGACAGGTCTCTCTTCAAGTTCCTCATAGCAAGTTTAATCCACCTCCTTTTCCAATCTCTGCCACTCTCCTATACAATCATCTCACTCCTGCCCAGCTTTCTTCTAGTCTGCAATGTTCCTCTTCTCCATTTAACATCACTTCTCAGTTGATAATCAAACAGCAGCCATCTAAAGAGGACTTGCACATGCTCCCCATGCTGGTCGGCTCTCTCACCTCCACCTGTGTAGGCAAACTTTCTCTGTCCCACGGGCCAGCTCCCAAATAACCACACAGAGACTTGTTATTATAAATGTTCAGTCAATAGCTTAGGCTTGTTACTAACTAGCTCAATCCATATTTGTTAATTTACATGCTGCCACATGGCTCATGGCTTTTTAGCTCATTTTCTACATGTCTTGCTTCCTCTTCATCTGGCTGGTGACTCTGCCCTTCTTCTTCCCTGTGTTCTTAGTCTGGCTCTCCCACCTAACTTCTTCTTGCCTAGCTATTGGCCAGTTGGCTCTTTATTAAACCAATGAGAACACATCTTCACAGTGTACATAAGGATTATTCCACAGCACACCTGTGCCCATTGCCCTCTCCTTTAAGGTGAATCAATCATCCATGTCCTGGCAAAGGACTCAGCTTGGGATTCCTCTTGGATCCTCAAGAATATACCTTCTGTTGCTGTACTGTCTTTTCCCTATGCTTCTAGATCATTTCTATGGTTGTATCTTTCTAGCTCAATCTCTTTGAGAAAAAGAGCTTCTAATAACCCCAATCCCACTGTAATGAAATCATCCTGTCCCTTTATAACAAGCAAACTACCACAAAGACATGAATACACTTAACCCATAAAGGTTCCATTTTGATAAATAGGGTGTTAAGTCAATGATTAAGAATATAGGCTGGGCATTAAAGGAAGATATTGTGGTTAAAGAAATAAACTTGTCAGCATATAAATACTATCTCAAGCCAAGATGATAAATGCAATCATCCAGAGATGTAGATAAAAAAGAGTCCACTTGATCCCAAGTCCCACACTCTAACACTGTTATAAAAATGTCTCAAATGACTCTACTGGCCAAACCCAATGCTCACTTCTAAGTCTTTATAAGATCAAGCTCATAAGAAGTAAATAAAGTCATTCTTTTGTTTCTTTCTTTCTTGAAACACTGTCTTGATTATATTTCCCTGAAGACCTTGGTGGTCATTCTTTCTCAGTCTCTTCTGACCTTTGAACATGAGAAGACCTCAGACTTCATCTTGATGCTTCATCATCTCCATATACTCTGTGGGTGATTTCAGTAATCACCGTAGCTTAAAATGGTATCCATGTGCTTATGGCTCAAAAGTCTACTTCTGTAACACTGATGTCTTCCCTTAATGACCAGCTCATAGTCCCAACCATCACTCATCACCTCAGACATCAACACTGAACTTTTGTTTTTCCATAGAACCAACTGCTTCCAACTGTCTGTTTCACAGTCAATACCTTTTCCAATTCACCCAACTGCCAGAGCCAAAGTCCTTTAAGTCATCTTTCTGTCATATCAATTCATCGCCAAGTTCCATCATTAACCCCTCCATCTAGACAGATTCGAAATCTGACAGCTTTTCAATACATTCACCTACCATCACCAGCCCTCTATACTTAACAAGTAGAGAATTTGGGTTAGACGCAGAGCCAGCCAGTAACTCTCAAGTGCATTCTTACAGCCCTTCCTCCACAGTGGCCTCCTAACTGTTCACCCATTTTCTCTTGTGTCTGTCTCCTGAAGACTGCACTGGCTGACTGATTTTATGTCAACTTAGCACAAGCTAGAGTCATCCAAGAGGAAAGAGCCTTGATGGAGAAAATGCCCCCATAGGATCCAAATGTAAGGCATTTTCTTAATTACTGAGTAATGGAGGAGGCCCAGCCTATTGTGATTGGTGCCATCCCTGGGCTGGTGGTTCTGAGTTCCATAAGAAAGTAGACTGAGCAAGCCATAGGAAGCAATCCAGTAAGCAGCACCCCTCCATGACCTCTACATCAGCTCCTGCCTCCAGGTTCCTTCCTACTTGACTTCCTGTCCTGACTTCCTTTGGTGATGACCAGCAATGTGGAAGTATAAGCTAAACAAACCCTTTCCTCCTAAACTTGCTTTTTGGTCATGGTGTTTCATCACAGTAATAGAAACTCTAACATAGACATAGACTATGATCTAAGTTAAACTATAAGTCAGCCTGTATCACTTTATCCAAAATGCTTTCTCTTCAATATCTACATAATTCACTTTCTACATAGTTCATTCTTTCTAACCTCTGCTTAAATGACATCTCATCTGTATTAAAGGGTCTCCAACCACCAATATGCTATATTTCTTTTCTTGGTGTATTCTCCTTTGTAGCAGATATGATGGTTGTTCTTGTTAGAATGTGAAATACCATTACCAATACCACCACCCACAAGGGCATGTGTTTGAACAACTTGGTTCCCAGCTAGTAGTTCTATTTGGGAAGATTATAGAGTCTTTGGGATGAGGAACATAGCCAGCAAATGCAGGGCATAAGTGTGGGACTGAGAGTTATTGGCTAGCTATGCGTCCAACCCAAACTCCTGCTTCCTGGTCTACCAAGGAGTGAGTAGTCCCAGCTGCACACACCCCTGCTGTGAAGTCTGTCATGACTATTAACACTGTAATCAAGGATTTGATATACGCCCACCCAGGGCCTTGTGCATGCTAGGCAAGTGCTCTGTCACTGAGCTAAATCCCCACCCCTAGATCTGTTTTTTATAGCTGTAGTTCTAGCACCTAAAGCAATACTTCCTATATTCAATTCAAGTGTTCATTAAATGAATGTATGCAGTCACTCATAAAATACTGAAGACTGTCCTTCCAACATGGGTGGATGCTCTGCAAGTAGCCCTTCCAATGGGAAGTTGAACCACTTTATAAAATGAGAAGAATGGTTTGCAAGATACTATAAAATCCCTCTTCCAAAAATCTTCTTGTCTTGAACCTAAAGGGAAAAAAAAGCTAGACTGGAGTCTCTTCCTCCTTGTAGAGGAAGCTGATCCTGCAAACCTTGTCCAGTTGCCATGTTAGAGACATCAAGGACCTTCACTTGGCAACCAGGAGGTACCTGTTATATTCAGAATGACAAATGATGTATGTGTTCATACAGGGGAAAAAAACAATCCACATTCATTCTCTAAATGACCACAGTTTGAGATAACCCACAAAGGGAACAACTCTACCAACAGCTCATTCTTTCTGAATCTCTCCATTGGTAGCTTAGATTCCAGGTATTTGGAGGTCAAAGGTTCTCAAGGCCAGAGTCTCCTTCCAATAGGCTACTTCTGCATCTGCATGAGAAGAACCAGGATGAAAATTCATTATATCTGCAGGAAGCTGTAAACCATTCAGGCCATATCCCAGGGTCAATTCAGTAATATGCAGGAACAAGGAGGGAGGAAATTTCTGGCTTACAGATTCTACAGACTAAAACTGAACCCAACTATCAGCACCTTGGCATCTTAAATCACTGCTTAAAGCTGGAATGGACCCATTTACTCCCATTATGACCTTGATAAGAAAAGAAAGTAGGTGCTCAAAGTCACATGCATGGTCCAAGGCTCTAATAATGATGAATAAACATGTTTACCTTATGTTTATGATCACATGTTAATGATTACAAAACCAGTTGAAAATTTCTTGAAAAACCAAACAAATAACTATGTTTAACACAACTGTAATTAATATACTAAGCTATATCCACATCATCTAAATTGTTTCCAATTTTTAAACATGACTATGTGAAGCATAACTGTGATGTGGTATTTCCCTCTGTATGCTGGGAATATGTTTTATTACCATTGGTTAATAAAGAAGATGCTTCAGAGAATGACTTAACAGAATAAAGCCAGGTGGAAAATCTGAACAGAGAGAGAGAGAGAGAGAGAGAGAGAGAGAAGGCAGAGTCAAAGAGACACCATGTAGCTGCCAAAGGAGAGAGACGCCGGAATTTTACCCCGTAAGCCACAGCCTCGTGACAAAACACAGAATAATAGAAATGGGTTAATTTAAGATGTAAGAGCTAGGTAGGAATACACATAAGCCATTGGCCAAACAGTGTTGTAATTAATATAGTTTCTGTGTGATTTATTCAGGTCTGGACACCTGGGAAACCAAGGTGAGTCTTCACCTACATAACTGCATGTTCTACATATGTGATTTTGGAAGACAAACTCCTTCCTGGATTCTGTCTTAGTTACTATTGTTGTGAAGAGACACCATGACCACGGACACTAATAAACATTTAGTTGGGGTGGCTCACTTAACAGTTTCAGAGGTTCAGTCCATTATCATCATGACAGGGAGCATGGCAGCATGTAGGTCAATGTGGTGCTGGAGCTGAGAGTTCTACATCTTACAGGCAAGAGAAAGTCAACTGACAGTCACACTGAGGGAAGCTTGAGCAAGAGACCACAAAGTCCACCCCCACTGTGACACTTTCTCCAACAAGGCCACACTTTGTAATAGTCCCATTCCCTTTGGGGGCCATTTTCTTTCATACCACCACATTCCCCTCCCTGGCCCCCAAAGGCCTGTAGCCATACCAGAATACAAAAAATGCATTTAGTACAACTTCAAAATCCCCCAAAGTCTGTAACAGTCTCAAACTTGTTTAAAGTCCAAAGTCTCTTCTGAGACACCTGGCAATCTCTTAACTGTAATCACCCTATAAAAATCTAAAAGCAGATTACATACTTCCAACATATAATGGCACAGGATATATATTACCATTCCAAAATGCAGGGAAGGGAGCATAGCAAGGCAATACTGGACAAAAGCAAGACTGAAAACTGGCTGGGCAAACTACAGACTCTGTAGCTCCATGTCTAATGTCAAAATGCTCTTCAGATCTCCAACTCTGTTCAGCTTTGTTAACTGCAACACACTTCTCTCTCTCTTGGGCTGGTTCCACTCCCTGTTAGCAGCTCTCCTTGGCAGGTATCNATATAATGGCACAGGATATATATTACCATTCCAAAATGCAGGGAAGGGAGCATAGCAAGGCAATACTGGACAAAAGCAAGACTGAAAACTGGCTGGGCAAACTACAGACTCTGTAGCTCCATGTCTAATGTCAAAATGCTCTTCAGATCTCCAACTCTGTTCAGCTTTGTTAACTGCAACACACTTCTCTCTCTCTTGGGCTGGTTCCACTCCCTGTTAGCAGCTCTCCTTGGCAGGTATCCCACAACTCTGGCATCTCTAACATCTTGGGTTCTCCAAGGCAATCCAGGCTTCAACTTCACAGCTTCACACAACGGTCTCTCTACTAGAGCACTCTTCAGGGACACCCCTGATATATGCCTGATCTTAGCAGCTTTCTTCCATAACTCCTTTCTTCTATCCTTAACTCTAAACTCAAAGTCACTTGGCCAAAGCTACCAAGTTCTGCTGCTTCCTGGGCCTGGAACATGATCCCATCATTCAATTACATCTTCACCAGTTTTCTCTTTCGTGTCTTAAGCTTGCTCTGTAGACCAGGCTAGCCTCATACTCAGAGATCCACCTGCCTCTGCTGTCTGAGTGCTGGGATTAAAGGCCTGCACCACCACACCTGGCTCTAAACTTTAGTTCCTTTTCACAAATTGGAAATTTAGCTGGGTGGAATCTTGCCCTGAGGTAACCAATCCCTTTATCCTATTTCTTAATCTGTTTACTTCCTTGAACACAGAATTAAGCTCTTTTCCACTTCCTGGTGCTCTTTTTCTACTCAAAAATTTTAATTTGTAATTTACCCTGCTCAGCTTGCTTCTTTTCATTATAAACCTTCATTAGAGTTACCACTAAAAACCACATGGCAGAGTCTGTACTAGGCTGTTTTCAGATTTCCTCTGCCAATGGAATGAATCCAAAATTCTTCACTTTAGTCTGAGGCAGACTCTTCAGACAAGGGCAAAAGGCAGCTACTTTCTTCACCAAAATATTACAAGGATGATCTCTATCCAACATACTAAAATTTTTCTCATCTGACACCTCTTGAGTGAGCCATCTGTAGTTCAAATCACCCTAGCGTCACTGTCTTCCATGCTCCTACTGGTATGGTCCATTAAGCAGTGCTTAAACCATTCCACTGCTTTCCTAACCCAAACTACCAAAGTCAGAATTCCTCCAACACACGGCCAGGCCTATGGTAACAATGCAACTGTCTCTGGTACCAACTTCTGTCTTAGGGTTTCTATAGCTGTGAATAGACCCCATGACTACACGACCATGGCAACTTTCATAAAGAAGTACACTATGCAGATGTCCAATGGTCTTTGGGTATCATAGGCTCAAAGCTACTTCTACCAAGCTGTTCTTATGATACATCAAATTACGTCCTCTCCCAGGAACAGCCTACATCTAATGACCAGTAGTCCTTAGAGTATAGACCCCTCACCTCAATGAGGAGTTGTCACAGGACAGTTTCACCTCCATAGAGATACCTGACATAATTGTTCAGCTCAACTTCCGTTCTGCCCACTTCAGAGCCCCGCTCTTCATCCTAGGTCCTACTCTCAAGGTCTGTTTTTCAGGAAGTCCTACCAGCTAACTTCTAGAATAGAGACAAGGCTGCACCTCACGCAAGTCACAAACAGAAACAAAGCAATACCAACACACTCATGCTGCAGAGAAACACGGGAGGAGCAAGGAAAAGCTCTTGATTTAGAAGCTTTTACGGGAGCAGCACTGCTTGACCTCATTCTGGAGGGTGCTCTCGACTGATGGAAAACGTGAGGGAGTGGATCAAATCCTCTAGGTCAGGCAGACACAGCAGCCTTTGACAAGTCAAGAAGCTATGAGGAAATCTGGCTTGCATCTGGTCGCAGTAAATCTATCCATGTGGCTGAAGCATGGAGTGAGGTAAGAAGGAGATAAGAAGTGTCCCAGCTGAAGCCAGGAAACGGGGCAGTGTCATTCTACATGGGAATAATAGAAAACTTAAAGTCTTTCACTCTAATCGCACTGCATGGGTATGGATTCTATGATCCTATAACTCAACAGCTAAATGACTATCTGTGCTTGCCCAGCCTCTCTAAACTGCAGGTTCCTCGTTTAGAAATAAGCGTACTTCTAAGAAAGGCTTACTACAGAGATAAGGCATGGAAATGGAATGAGGTTATGTGCTTATAATGTGCTTAACACAGAATTAGACTCTGAGGAAGCATTAAAAAATATGTGGTTAGTGAGATGATCAGTGAGTGGGTAAGAATGCCTGTTACATAAGCATGATGACCTGAATGTGACATCTGGACCTAGCCACATGTGTCTGTCACTCTAGCACTGTGAGTGGCAGAGACAGAACAATCACTACAGCTTGCTCTCAGCGCCAGCCTAGCTCCAGTTCAGTGAGAAACCCTATCTTAAGTGAATAAGGTGGATTGGTGGTAGAGCTGGGTGGCCTGCATCCTCCTCTGGCCTCCTACATACACACATGCACAGGCATGTACATTTACATACACACACACACACACACACACACACACACACACACACACACACAC
>LOJH01019608.1:0-21141 GCA_001685095.1 Ellobius talpinus | reverse complement strand
CTTCCTTCCTTCCTTCCTTCCTTCCTTCCTTCCTTCCTTCCTTCCTCTCTTTCTGTCTGTCTGTCTAAATGGGCATAAGTCAATGCCATTGTGTGTCTGGGGCTGTGGTATACCTCAGGTTTTATAGCCACTCTAAATCCATCAACTCATGTGGAATCTGGGAAAACGGAATGTAAGTAATAATTTTGTATAAAATTATTTGTATAAAATTATTATTATTTTTATAAAATTATTTGTATAAAAACAGTAGTATTAGTGTAACATGACAGCAGACAAAAATAGTGCAAGGCTAAAATGCAAGTCCAAAGAATTCCTCATGCAGGCTTTGCCCCCAATTGTGCTCTGTGACCTTTAGCAAACATTAGTCTCTCCATGTCAAGGTTGACTAATTAAGCTCAGGGTCACCCAAACAATTATCATATATGCTGGCTGACTTTATAAGGAAAACTTATAAAGTCAAATCCAATAAAAGGAAAAATGTAAAGATGATGGTTAAAACAAATAAAAAAGCATTATCACAAACTAAACAAGGCAGCTCACAGTATTGGGCCAACATCTCACTTATGGGTATTATCTTCAAACATGAAAGACAGAATCCAAGTATTATCCTTTTGTGGCTGCTGTTTGCTCATCTGTCACTAAGTGGGAAAAAAATCATTGTCCTCCAAAGATTAAGTGACCTATCAAATGCCAAGAGTTCCCCTATACAGAAATCGCTCTGTAATGGTCTCTGTGATAATCCAATAGTCTGGAACTATATAATTTCAGTGTTTCCATCTATCTATATCCTTTTCTCATCTAGGAAGTAAATATTCTCAACATTTCTGACCTCCAAGAAGTCTTTTTTTTAACTTGAACAGTAGAGAGGGCAACTTCTGATAGAGATCCATTCTCTTTCAAATATTACCTAAGAGTCTAATGTGGAGAATTTTATCCGTATGAAATATTAGAACAGAACACAGAACACACACACTGGGATAAGAAGGTAAATTAACAAAAACTAATCGGTAATAATTTATAAATAAAAACTAACACTGATTTCAGTAAGAGTGCAGGTAGCAATCAAATTTCAACCCTCTGTGGTGATGAGAAATTTTACCCAATTCACTGAAGAGTGGTAACTTTCAGAACGTGAGTATCGTGGTGAGTGGAGCTCATGGCTGGTCATCCAAGTCACTACAGTTTGCCAAGGAAACACTTGAGTTTGGTTAGGTCTGTACCATCCCTGACTATATGCACGCTTCCATCCTATCACCAAGAGATATGATAGGCCTCCCCTTTCATCCTTCAGGGGAAATGATCGACAACGTGTATTAGGACTGGCCAAATCATCCCAGAGCAACCTAGAATCAAACGGTCAGCAACGTGTATTAGGACTGGCCAAATCATCCCAGAGCATCCCAGAATCAAATGATCAGCAACGTGTATTAGGACTGGCTAAATCATCCCAGAACCAAATGGTCAACAGCATGAATTAGGACTGCCCAAATCATCCTAGAGCATCCCAGAATCAAATGGTCAACAATGTGTATTAGGACTGGCCAAATCATCCCGCAATCAAATGGTCAACAACGTGTATTAGACTGGCCAAATCATCCCAGAATGTCCCAGAATCAAATGGTCAACAACATGAATTAGGACTGGCCAAATCATCTCAGGGCCTCCCAGAATCACAAGTACAGAAGCAGAGAGTGGATGAGAACCAAGGCTGAGGAGAGAAATTAAATTATTTTGCTTCTCCAGGAAGACTTCCTTAACACTGGGGCCAGTTTGGAATAGGAATGATTGAAGATGACAGGCTCAGGACAAAAGAGTCCCATAGTTGAGGAGAGAGTTAATAAACTAACAATTTCATAAGTCCAGCAAATGCCAAATTTATGAATAATCAATTATTATCTTATATCATAAACACAATTCCACTATTTCTTGAAATATGTTCTAAAGGTCCCTTATACCAGAACTTGTCTTGAGTGGTTGGAAGTGCAGATTCCTAAGCTACCCTGGGCTCTGGAACTGAATTCTTGGACAAGAACTGAATTTCCAAGAAGCCACTCAGTTCATTTGGATGATTCATGCGAAGCTAGGAGGTTCTGTATAGCCCTTCACAAATTTAGACATATATATTAGGGATTTACATATTTTCTCCCAAATGTTTATGTACCATAAAAATGAAAATACTTCTGTGTTGAGTTCTTAAAACCACTTCAATTTATAATGAACACCACTATTAAAATGTAATTAAGAACATAAAATTATTGTGAAAAGATAAACAATGCTTCTTGAAACTATTAACTTTATTGTCATTAAAAGTAACTATACTATTAAAGGAATTTATAGCTTTTTAAAGTATCAGTCACTTGCCTGCAGGAACTTATTAAGCTGTTGCAATAACACTCCTCCCATACCTTTTTAGTCATCAGAAATTTTATGATAAAGCCTTTTTATTATTTTTAAACTACAAATTGTGAACCATTGTTACTAGTGATTAGACCAAATTTAAACTTATTTCCAGTGTATAAATTCCTGAAGGCACGCTTCATTGGAATTACTAAGGCAATCTTGACTTCCACATTGGCAATAAAGTTCTATTTACTTCTATTAAAGTGTGTGTGAGCATGTTTGCGTGTGTGTACGTGTGTGTTCAAAACAATTTATTTTCAGTGCATTCTCTGAAGTAAAAGAAAATAGTTTGTGATATACATGACCCTGCAAGACTGTAAACCAGCCTTAGTTTACATGTGGCGACATGACAACTACATTTCTTCTCAGGGAATTATTTTTTTCCTCTTGTAATTCCCCTTCCTCAAATTATGGCTACAACTATCTCAGAAAAGGCAGTCGCCCCTTTCTAGAGACAGCATTCCCTTCATCTCCCTCAATAAAACTGCAAGTCCAGGCCAAATAATGGACGAAAATAGAAGTCAGGAGGAAGGCTTTGTAGCATGCTGTTTTGCTAAGGGTTGCCCCCTACCCAAGATCCACCTCGGTGCTCTGGCTGAAGGGTACATGCTATGTTTTAACAGATGGGCTGGCTGGAGGCTGCTGGGCTGTAAAACAGGAACGTGGAATCTGCATTGAGTAGCATTGAACTGAGTGCTTGTAAAGTTCACGGACACATACTGACCCAGACAGACCAGACAGATGCTGACATGCTTACACACACACACACACACACACACACACACACACACGATCACATACCTCCTAGCTAAGAGGGTTCATCTCTGTAATCCAGGGGAAGTTCAAGGCTGAGTTAATACTTCATTTATTTCTACCTCATTCCCCTATCAATCCTGCACATATATACAGACGCTCTGATATGTGTATATGTACACTCACATCTACTACAAAAATCAACGTTTTATATATTTTAAAATGCCGAACTGCTCCCAACTTCTGATCCATCTCTCTCTAGTACTCTTAATAAGCTCTCACGCATATCAAATAAGAATAGCAAGACAATACTGCCCTGAATTCTATTTAGTCCATACAGAATATAAGCGCTATCTATGCAACTGCCCTCAGAAAAACAAGCAGCTTTTACCACAAGAGAGGTAAGGAAGAAAAAAAAAATGCAACGCAGGCTTAATCACAAACGAAGTGTCAGGTTTAACCTTGAATCCTCTGTTGTCAGTTCCTGCCACAACTTCAACACTTCAACACCCAGGTGCTTAAACAAACACCACCAAACCAGGTTGGCAGACTCTCAGCCTGGCCTTAACCTCTAGGCTCCCTGCTGGTCCTAACCAAGTTCCTCAGACACACCTTGTTGTGGATGTGGAGGTCTGCGCACCCCAGGAAGAGGGGCGCCCAGTCAAGGGTTGACAGGAAGCAATTACTTCCCAAACTTTAACGTTCAGTACGGCTGTCAATTTCTTCGGATCTGCAGAGTACGGAAGGGGCCTGCTGAGGTCCCCGGAGGGTCCTTCCAATTCTCACTTGGAACGCGACCGGCGCTCGCAGCGCACGCCCGCTCGGGCGCCAGTTAATGCTTAGAAATCAGCCGCAGCCATCTAGGAACTGCTGTGCGCTCACCGGGGCGTCCCCGAGCGCCGTGTCGCCGCCGCAGAGGGGCAGGGGCGCGCCCGGGACCTAAGGGTGACTGCCACCAACGCCAAGTCGGTGCCGACGTACAGTCGCGTCCCGGGCCGAGTTGGGATGCTTTGAAAACCAGAAGTTCGGGAGCCGGGACGCTGGCAGCGAGTAAGTGTCCCCTGCCTTGCCCAGCCCTCCCACGGTCACCACGCACCCACCCACTAGCACCGACGCCGTCCCCTGCTCGCTGGCAGAGCGGCGCCGAGGAGCGGCTTGCACGACGCGGCCACTTACCCTCCTGGCCCAGTGCAGACGCCAAATCCACGTCCCTGCTGCAGATCCTCAATCCCAAGTTTCCCCGAACCGCCTGGTGCTTGCGCCCGGCAAGACCTGGGCTCATTGGAGCTAGTGGGCACCTGAAGGGGATCGCCGCAAGCCCGGCGGCCGCCCGGCTCAGCAGTCGCCCAGAGCGCGCTGACAATTCACGGACCCGCTCAGCGAATGAGGCGGAACGCCGCTCTGCACTGACTAGGCGCCTGGGGGGCGGGGACGTGGGGCGTGGTCTTCCTCGGGCCAGCCCCCGAAAGGCGGGGCGTCCACTAGCATCTGACTGGCGTTGTCCATAGCCAATCGTCGGGAAAGCAGGACTCTTGGAGGCCGTGGGTGGTGCCTACCGCGTGGTCCCGCCCCTCGGTCACTGTCCTATCGCTTACGGCCGAGAGTTGGCCTGGAGACGCTCTGGCGACCCGACCCGTAAGTTGGCGGTTGTGAAGTGCGGTGGTGGTGGTGATGGTGGTGGTGGCCGCTGCTACTCCAGCGTGGCCTGTTACGGTGGGGACGCCCCGGGAACGAGGCTGCGGCCAGAGAAGGCCCTTGCTGCTGACAGACGGCAGGAGATCCCAGAGCCGTCGCGAGTGGGCATGCCGCGGAGAACAACCCTAGTATCTGGAGGTGCGGGACTTGGCCCCAAAGATGCCGCAGCCGTCTGAGGACTCTGAGTACCCATGGGGGCGAGTCCCACCAGATTCAACCCTACTGGAAATGGCTCTAAGCTCCGAAAGGAAAACACTGTGGCCAACCTCCGGGAAAGTGCAAAGCAAGACTCTCTCCCTTTCCCTCCACACCGCTAGGGACCCTTTGCAAAAGCCTGATTTTTCTCACGCCCCAACGCGCCCCGCGCACTTCCTATCTTCCCCAGTAGGTTCTGCTGCTGTCTGCTTGGCCCTCCAGGAATATCGAGAGGCCAGAATCATCCATCTTCTTGGACAGAAAACCGCAGAGCAAGCTACATCTGTCGGATTCTGCGTTCCCCTCTCTCCCCTTCGGAAATCCTTGATTCGGATGAAGAAATGAAGCAGCTCATAGTTGAAAGTGCGTTGGGAGCCTTTAGGTCGTTGTCAACTTACTTCCGCTGCTGCAGTCGTGCCAGAATGGTCTTTTCGGCCAGGTTTGAAGGTTGTGTACACACACACACACACACACACACACACACACACAGGACTGGGGATTGAAGGGAATGTACAGTCAGAAGCAGAGACTTGAGTATTGCCATCTAATTAAGGCTTAAAATATGAGCATGTTCTAGACTGTCTTCTGGTATGGGGTACAGCCTATCTGGCCTAGACCTGTACCTGTCTCCGTTCTGAGAAGTCCTAAAGGGTCTCTGTTGTCATTCAGTACAGGTGGCTGTTCATATGCGAGAGCGCTGCAGGTGTCATTTCAATGGCCACCTGGCTGCCACAAGTCCCTGCATTGCACAAGCTCATTGTAACATGATGTTTTACTCTTTTGGCTTTTGAGGGGCCCGCCACCCAGCTCCCAGCTTCCAAATACATCACACACAGAGGCTTATTCTTACTTAGCTTGGCTTGTTTCTAGCCTGCTTTTCTTAAATTATTCCATCTACCTTTCGCCTCTGGACATTTTTCTTTTCTTCGGTATATCTTACTTTCACGCTTACTCTGTGGCTGGCTGAGTGGCTGATCCTCTAGTGTCCTCTCTCTTCCTTTTCTTGCTCCTCCCAGGGTTCTCCTTCTATTTATACTCTCTACCTGCTAGCCCCGCCTACCCTTTCTCCTGCCTCGCTATTGGCCATTCAGCTCTTTATTAAAGTATCAGGTGTTAAGACAGGCAAAGAATCACAGCTCCACAGAGTTAAACAAATGCAACATAAACAAAAGCAACAGAGCTTTACATCAGTAAACAAATGTTCCACAGCATAAACAAAAGGAACACACCTTAAAATAATATATTATTGAATAAAATAATAATATTCAATACTAATACAACAGCTTATGTCTCTTGAGAAGGTTCTGATGATGTCACCAGGGAGAAGGACGGTAAAGGGCCAACTTCCAGCTGGCAAGGAGTGGAAAGGCACCTGCAGCAGGCAAGGCTGCAGTTCTTAGGTGAGCTCTGGCATGGGTTGTTTTGAACTCTGTGGGAAGAGGTCCAGAGGCAGGTTGTCAGAAGGGGAAAAAATAGGACTATTCGAAATTAGTGATGTCACGCCTGAACCAAAAGACTGGGGTAACTCTAACCAAGGAAGTGAAAGATCTGTTTGACAAGAACTTTGAGTCTTTGAAGAAAGAAATTGAAGAGGACACCAGAAAACGGAAGGACCTCCCATCCAAGCTTTCTTAAACCAATCCAATGGAGGCACCACCCATGATGGGCTGAGCCCTCCAACATCAATCTCTCAGAAAACCCCTCCCGGCTTGCCTACGGGCTGATCCTATCTAGGTGTTTTTCTCAATTAAGATTCCTCCTCAAATGACACTAGTTTGTGTCAAATTGATACCAAAACTAGCCAGCACAGACGACATGGAAAAAAACTTACTGTATTATTTTCACATTTATCCTTTTTTAAAAAAAAATAATTGAGACTAAAATATGTACATTTCCCCTTCCCTTTCCTCCCTCCAAATGCTTCCATTTGCTCCACTCTGCTTTTCTCCAAATCCATGGCCTCCATTTATCTAATTGTTACCACACACATATATGCATATGCATATATATTCCTAAATGTAATTTGTTGGCGCCATATAATGCTACTTGTATGCGTTTTTTTTCAGAGCTGACCATTTGACATTGGACAACCAGTTGGCTTCACACCAACTTTTATTGTTTGCAGTTTTCTACGAGAGCCAATCCCTTGGACACAGAGGGAACATTCCTTTAGCTGCTGGCTCCCAAAACCCTATTGCGGTTGGGTTATCCTGATACTCTAGGAAGGGAAACAAGATCTCTTCCTATTTCAGGAACTCAGGCTAACACTGCCTATAGGAAACAAAAAGAAAACCCAAAAGTCTGGCTGCAAAAGTCATTTGTTTACCTCCAGCCTATTTCATGAAATTGCTTTCATTTAAAGGGGTGAGGAAGTTTGTGGAATGCCTTAAAAGTGAGAAAATGGTATAGCTGGGTTGGATGGCAGATCTGTTTTTAGACTTTTGAGAATTCTGCACCCTGATTTTAAGATGCCCTAGTTTGTGATCCCACTATAAGTGAATGAGGCTTCAAGTTTTCCACATCCTGGCCGGCATTTGTTGTTACCTGCTTTGTCGGTTTTAGCCATTCTGACTGGAGTGAGATAAAATCTCACATAGTTTTAATTTGCATTTTTCTAATTGCTAAGGATGTTGAACACTCTTAAAGGTAATTTCTCAGCCATTTTTCTTCTTTTGAGAACTCTGGATATGCAGCCCATTTTTAAATTAGGTTATCTGTTTTCTTAATTTTTTTTTTAAATTTCTGGCCAGGTGGTGGTGGCACATGCCTTTAATCTCAATACTTGGAAGGCAGAGGCAGGCAAATCTCCGTGAGTTTGAGGCCAGCCTGGTTGACAAGAGCTAGTTCCAGGACAGGCTCCAAAGCTACAAAGAAACCCTGTCTCGAAAAACAAACAAACAAACAAACAAACCCACAAAATTTCTTTATGTATTCTGAATAGCAATCCTCTATCAGACGATTAGCTGCAAAGGCTCCCTCCCACTTTGCAGTCTTCCTCTTCGTTTGCTTGTTTCTTCTGTTATATAGAACTGTTTTAGTTCTATGAAGTCTCCTTTGTCCTAAGGGAACGGAGTCCTAGTCTGAGACTCCTTCCCTACACCTCTACCTTAGAGGTTACTATTTATGTTTTCTTCCAGAAGTTTTAGCATTTCATGTTTCCCTTTGAGGTCTTTGACCCATTTGTAGTTGATTTCAGGGTAACAGGTGTAAGTCTAATTTCATTCTTCTCTCTGTGGCCATGCAGCTTCCCCAGCACTACTTGTTGAAGATACTATCTTCTCTCCAGTGTGCATTTTTGACACCTTTATCAAATTCAAACATCATATGGCAATAGTTATATGCAGTTGTATTTGGGCCTTTTATTTTGTTCCATTGGTCTATAGGTCTGTTTGTGTGCCAGGTACCATGCTGCCTTTACTACTACGGCTGTGTAATATAACTGTAGCCACTCCAGCACTGTTCTTTTTGCTCATGATGGCTTTGGTTATCTGTGGTAGCCAAATATGAATTTTAGGAAATTTTCTATTTCTATGAAAAAACATTTTGGGGATTTTGGCTGGGATTGCATTGAGTCTATGGGTTGCTTTTGATAAGATGGTTGTTCTCACAATATTAATTTTACCCGTCTGTAAGCATAGGGTGTCTTTCCATCTTTAGGGTCTACAACCTCTTCAGAAATTTAAAGGACTTGACATTCTACTCCAGAGATACTTACTCTGCCATATTCAATGCTGCTCAATTCATAATAGCTAAGGAATGGAAAGAACCCAAATGTCCTTCAACTGTTGAATAGACAGTGAAGATATGATGCATGCACACAGTGGAATTATATTCAGATATAAACAAAAACAAAATTATGGAATTTACAGTTAAATGGATGGAAGTAGAAAATATTATGCTGAGTGAGGCAACTTAGACTCAGAAAGACAAATGTCATGTGTTCTCTCTTATTTGTCCACCCCAGATCTCAGCCTGGTCTACAAAGTGAGTTCCAGGACAGCCAGGCCTGTAACACAGAGAAACCCTCTATCAACAAAAACAAAAGCAAAGACTAAAACAACAAAGACCAGATCCAAATCTCTGAATCTGAGTATATAACTTGGAGTAATTCCAGAAACTAGGAAAATAAGGGGACCAGGGAGGTAGAAAGAGGCGTTCTAGGGAGGGGGACAGGTAGGACACAGGTGCTATGAATGGGGAAGTGGGAAATGGAGATTTAACTAAGAAGGGGAGGAAGGGAAGCATAGCAGGAGAGGGATGGAGAAGAGATAAATAACACTAACGATATTTGAAATTGCCATAGGGAAACATTATCTTATGTTTACTCTAAAATACATGTATAATTAAGTTGTAAAGGTAAAAATACTCACCCTAAGAAATCCATACGCTAGCTAATAAAAGCTAATTGAACATAGGCCCACTCATTAGGTGGGAATTCATGCCTGGTACTGTAAACCTATCCAACTCCCTGTGGTTGGTGTTATTGACCCTAAAAGGAACCCACTGTGCCATTTTCCCAAACCAGTACAATTTCTAACTGCGTTCTGAATATACATCCTTATACCCACAGATAAGTAGACCTCGGAGAGCTCTTTTGCAGTGGATGGAGACTATTATAGACATCCACAATTGGTCAAAATGTAGAGAAAAACTGGACATTGGATGTTCAACCCCAACTGATATATCACATCATAAATTCCACATCCGAAACCTGGGAAACATTGCAGAAGAGGGGGCAGAAAAGTTGGAAAACTCAGAGGACTAAAATGTCTGCCGTGATATTGTGTCTTTTACATGACAGAGGGCTGTACCCATAAAATCTCAACAATATGGCTGTCTAAACAAGACCTGAACAATGACAATGCCAGTTGGCATGCCAACGTGGAGAGAGGAATTTCATAAGGCCCTACCCTTATGTGAAGAGTTACAGGCAATTAGTGGCCACTTTGAGAAGCAGGATCAGTCTTCTTCAGAAATGAACCCCTCATAGGTGATCCAATCCTAAGCAGTCAGCCTTAAATATATACACACATATGAGCAACACTAAATGGACTCAACAGGAGACATACATACATACATACATACATACATACATACATACCTTTAACAATAATTAAGAAGTCATGAATTTGAGAGGGACTGGAGAGGGCACAGGAGGAGTTGGCAGAGGGGTGGAAATGATATAAATAAAGTACTCAAGTATAAAATTCTAAAAACACATTTTAAAAATAATGAGAAGACTCAGAACCATGGATGTAGGATTTTTCCCTTGCAGATGATAGGCAAATTTGTTTTTAGGCAGTGTGGTCCCTTTCTGACAAGCTATACTTTAGAATCTTTCAATGGGATGGGACTGCTAAGAGCCATGAGTTCCAATCTGAACAACTGCCATGGTGAGTGCTTCTGGCAGTTGCTTAACCTCTGTTTACCTTTCTTCCTTGGCTGTAAGACAGCTGGCAGAATTGTCCTGCTGCTTTTAGCTGTTCAAGGGGGAACCCCATGGCAGTGGTTACTATGAGCTGTAAATACTTTGCATTTATAGAGCACTGACTGCTGAAAAGGGGAAGAATGTGAGGCTGAAATGGGGAAATAGTGTGCTCTAGACAATTGCTTACACATGCAATTTCTATCTATTTAGATCTCATTGGACTCTTGTCCTGTAAATGGAAATGAGGGGAAAGGGCCCTTTAAATCCAAGAATGCTTCTTTGATTGCCAAGTATTTCAAAAGATGCTAAAGAGAATACATAATGGCTGGCTAGTTTTTGTCAGCACAAGAGTCATCTGAGAAGAGAGATCCTCAGTTGAGAAAATGACTCCATCAGACTGGCCTGTAGGCAAGCCCATGGAACAATGTCTTGATTGATGATTGGTATGGAAAGACTCAGACCACTGTGGGCAGTGCCGTGCCTGGACAGGTAGTCCCGGGGTGTATAAGAACAAAAACTGAGTAAGCCACAGGAAGCAAATCACTAAGCAGTGGTCCTCTACGGTCTTGGCTTCACTTCCTGCCTTGACTTCCTTCCCTCAATGGATTGTGACTTGAGTTGTATAAGCCGGACAAACTCTTTCCTCCCCAGGTTTCTTCAGGTTATAGTCCTTATCACTGCGAGAAAAGCAAACTAAGACCCATAGGGACAGACAAGAGGGCTCCTCAGGTAAAAGTCCTTGTTGCAAGGCCTTAATGAGTTTGATTTCCAGAAAAGTGGAGGGAGAGAATCCGCTCCACAAAGTTGGCACAGGTAAAATGGCCACCCATCTCACTCCTCCCTGACACACACGCTTTAAAAAGGAGAGAATGCATAATTAAAATGGAAAGAGTTGAAGCCCAGCTAGAGTTAAAAAATCTGCTTAACTAAAGAGTATATTTCCCCTTCTTCCAGCCCCACCATCTCTTTTTGACACAGATTTACTTTGAGAATTGTTGACTGTTTTTACTGGACCACCCAAAAGATTTTGTAAGGAAATGCAGAAATTTATAAATCCCTGCGAGAAGTTGTATACTCTGACATCAGCTTTGCTTGGGAATCGTTCTGAAACCTTGAACAAGTCATTAACTTCATCAATAGTTTCCCTTGTGTAACAATGCATACAGATGGGAGGGATAACTAATGATAAAGCAGCCTGAAATACTAATTTCTGCATAGACTACAGAGTATCAGGGAGGCATTTTTGGACAAGTGAAATGGTTTGTATACATCAACAAGAAGATATTTTCATACGAGATTTTGATGACACAGCATCTTCAGCCAGTTTGTCATCACCCACAAAACAATGCCGTCCTCTGTTTGGATGTCAAAGCAACTTCTCCATTGGAGAGTTAGATTGGTGCAGGTCCAACCGAGATGAAAAACGTGCTAAATGGGTAAAGAGCAGTTTTTGTTCCACAAAAGATTGGGATTTCAACATACACTCTCAGAAGAAAAACTACGTTGAATTTCTTAAAAGTTTATACCACAGAGGACAAGCCCGATGGAAGACTCTAATGATCTTGAAAAATGATGGCCTAGTATAAAACTGCACAAGGTGGTCAGGAGTCTACCAGGGGAAATTCAAAATAAACAAACCTTGTTTCAGTGAAGTCAGGCATAGTGGCACATGCCTCTGATACCAGCACTCAGGAGACAGGCAGGTGGATCTCTGTGAGTTCGAGGCTGGCCAGGACAGCCAGAGCTACTAATAAGAATGAGACCTTATCTTGTAAAAACAACTTGAGGGGTGGAGAAAGATCAAAAAAACAAACAAACAAAAAACCAAAACAAAAAACAAAAAAACCACTCTGTAATGAAATGAGCAATCTCCAGGGATTAGGCAGACATTGTAAAAGGATTATATCTCAGGGTGGTCATGGGGGAGGGGCATGGATTTCACTGTGGGGCTCTCCAGAGCAACAGAACCAATGGGATCTATATAGGCATACACAAGAAGAGGCTCACTAAGAGAAACTGACTCACTTATGGAGGCCAAGAAGTCCTCTGATTTGTTTTTACGTAAGATGGAGACCCAAGAAAATCAGTGATTTAATTTCCTGTCTAGAGACTTGAAAAATAGGAGAGTTGGTGGTCTTGACTGTTGAAATGTTCCATTTCAAGCAGGCAGATAGGAAGTGGGATTTTCCTCCTTGTGTTTGTCAGTACTGCACAGATTGGAGGATGCTCACATTAGGGAGAGTGGTCTACTGAATACACCTGTTCAAGTGCTACTGTCCTCCAGAAGCTGCTTTATTTCAGTGTACAGTTGTAGTTCATCCTGCAGGGAAGTCAAGGCAGGAACTCAAGGCAGGAACCTGGAGGCAGGAACTGAAGCAGAGACCACAGAGGAACACTGCTTCCTGGCTTGTTCCCATGGCTTGCTTAGTCTGTTTCTTTTACAGCTCAGGACCACTTGCCCAGGGGCAGCACTATCCACAGTGGTCTGGGTCTCCTATATCAATCATTAATCAAGAAAATGCCCTACAGCTTGCCTATAGGAAATTGGATGGAAGTGTTTTCTCAACTGAGGTTCCTATTCCCAGATAACTGTAGCTTGTGTCAAACCAAGACATCACCACAGAAAGATCCAAAAATAATGTTTAATTATTCTGTGGGTTGGTGAAACTGACACATAGAATTAACTGTCACAAAAGAATTTCTTGCTATCTGAAGAAATCCCGGTTTTTTTTGAAATCCTATTGCTGAGACTGGGAGTATGGAGGTTATTAGATCCCACCTCCCTACCCCATTAGCTTGTTATGAAGCTTGAGTGAGAGCTAGCACAGGACCAGGCTCATGGAAGGCCCTCTACTGATATACTTACAGAGTACTTACTGAATATCAATTCTACCTTGACCCTTTAACATGGGAGGACTCCCTTGATCCCCATGACAGCCTGTCATCTCCCCTTCAGAATTTCTAGGCTGAAGAACTATTATAGGAAAAAGAGTGGGCTGTGTATTTACAGGTCCAAAGCTCTTTGTAGGAACTAGTGATACTATAGGAAAACTTATTTTTCTATTATCCACCTCTTGAACATATTAAGGAAGAAAATAGCATCTTTAACTAGCACTGATCTCTTTCAATGTGGAAAGACCTAATCCTTACCTTTCAGGATTCTTAGGACATCACATTGCAATGAGTGCTTGGTGCCACTCAAATCAAAGGGGAAAAAAGGGCCATAGAAAACAAACTGTTTTAAAGCCCGAGCCATTTCCATGTCTCATTATAAAGCTCCTAGGTGATTTAGGCTTCTAAAAAAAAAAGAAAGAAAAAAATCTACATTTATCACCCAGATTTTAGACTTAATGGGAACTAGTTCCCTGGAGGCAACCCTATTGGAATAAAAACTGGCCAGTCAAGGACTGGGGGAAAAAAAAGAGGATTATCCCTTAGAAATGAATTGTATCATTAGTTATTATGAATACCCCAAATTATGACAGATTCACATGTAAGCCTGCCAAGGAAAAGTAGCCGTGATCTATAATACACAAAATTGTTTATTACCCAGGAGAATCTGGGTACTAATGTGAACGGTATTGCTTCTGTGAAATCCTGAAAGCCACAAAGGATTTGAAGATATAAAGCCAAATAAAACATAATACAGAAGGAAGAGGTTTTGATTATGTAACATTTATATGTAGCATCTCATTTTACAATTTTAAATTGCTTTTCAGTCATTGGTTTATTCTTCCTGCACACCTGGGGAGTATGCCTGAGCTGTTATCCTCTGTTTATAGCAGAGGCATTGGAGACTGAAAGAGGCAAGGGGTTTCGTCCAAAAGCACAATAGGGGCAGGGTGAGAAATTGTTCATTCAATCAGATACTATTCAGTACTACTCTTGGCAAGGCACTGACGTCTGCATAGAGGCGGCGCACAAACATGGTTACTTTATGTGTGGCCTCTGATTCGCAGGAACTTGCATTCTGCTGGACCAGGAAGTGATCTGTTGATCAGGAGTGCCCTGTTGAGAAAGAATCACAGTTTAGAGGAGGAAGAAGTGAGAGTTTGCTAAGATTCCTGGAGACAGTGGCATTCAAAGTCACCGAAGGGTGTGTCAATTTTGACAAACGAGGGCTGTGGGAATGGCACAGAAACGTGAAGATGGGCAAATATTTTAATACAATCCAGGAGAATGACCAGCTGTTGCAGAGTAGTTGGGAAGGGACCAGAGGGTAGATAGGAACAGGCTTTCCAGGTCATTTAGATGCCCAGATAAAATATATGGACTTCAAGCCTGTGGGTAGGCCTAAGGGGCTGGACTCAACTCATCTCTGACTTCTCTTATTTTCTCATTATTCTATCAGTGACTATATTGAATGCTAATATATTCTTAGTCTGCAAGTATTTTTCTTCACATTAGCTTTCCATCACATCAGTTTAAAAAGATATGTTTTTTGCTCCTTTTTATGAATGTGTGTGTTAATGTGTATTTGTATGTATGTGCACATGTTTGCAGGTGCCCACAGAGGCCAGAGAGGCCCTGGAGCAGGGATTACAGGAAGTTGTGAGGGCCCCCCATGAGATTATCTACCCAGTAACTGACAGACATGGGGCTCAAAAACAGGACTCCTGACTTCCCACTTGGGAGGAACAGGTGCAGATGCTGGAGTGTGTATGCACTCAGGATACCCAAAGAATAGCATGCCCCCTTCCCTAGCCGAGTATCTTTCCAGAAATAAGATAAGGCCTTAACATTCAGGGCGTTTATGTCTACATCCAGCTCCAGGGCAAAAAGAAAGAGCATTTTCCTGTGTTATTTTTCTACTCTACAATTACAGCAAATATCGGCATTTTGATGACGTTCTTCTTGTGGCTGCTGCATACATTTTGATCTAGGCTTAGTCTTCAACTAAGTAGACTCTTTCTCAAAAACTCATTTCTCTCACTGGTTTCTGCTTGTAGCACTGCAGTCTAATCCATTTAACCTCTGCCCATTTGTTTAAAGCTTTGCCTCTCAAAAACATCTCTCTCTCCCCTCTCTCTCCCACCTCCTTTTTCTTTCGTCCCTCCTCCCTCCATCCTCCCTCCCTCCCTCCCTATCTCCAGATCTCCAGATACAGGCAGTTCTTTGGCATTTTTGCTGTCTAATCATCTAGATTAAACAAGAGGAGTATTATCATTAACCCCAAAAGATTTTTGAGTGAAAATATTGCTTATTTAAATCTTTCTACAAGAGAAACTCCGAGGAGGCTACTTAGATAATATAAAACTTAAAACACAGAAACTTTTTACATTTGTCAAATAGGATGCTTCTTTTCACTGATCTGGTTTAGAGTTAAAAAATTCTTACCAATAATCAGTGAAAAAAGTCTTTAGACAAATAGGTACCGTATATGATGGGCCAGACATCTAGGAAAATATCAAAATGCGTCCTACTTTTTTGCCTTTTAATCCTCCAGTGACATGTTTGGTTCAGCTCAGACTTATGACCTAAGTCATCAGGAGTAGTTAAGAGTTTCTCCATGTTTCTTGTAAAAGAAGTTGAAAGAGAAAGAGAAAGCAAAGTTAAGGTGCAAAGATGATTAAATTTTCATACAAGAACTTAAGTTTCCCCTAAGAGATGTAAAGAGCATGCGTTAGGCCATAAACTTGTTGTCCAGTCTTAGAAGTGCCGTGACCCTTTCCTCCAGTTTCAGAAACAGCAGGTAGAATACGGGGAGTCGCCATGTCACCAAGGAAGGTGACAGAATGAGTACATGATGCTTAAGCTTGTGGATCTGCAAAGCAGAGAAATCTTACCTTAAGATATTGGAAAAATATAAATTAGAGAGACTCAGAGGAAATTACATAACCTTTTGTAATCATTTGCATCTCTTTACAAAGGGAAAAATCTACAATACACACTTCTGGGGATTTTCCATATTAGTGAAAGAAAGTGTTAAAGATACTTAAGTAAATCCCACTGAAGGCCTAGATTAGCATTAATATCTTCTGACTATTGCAATGAAATCTACGTGGCTCTTTCTTCCCCTAAAATGCTCAGCAAAAAATGCTGAGATCCTTAAAGATTCTTGAGGTTGAAACATACTTGAATTAACCTTATTTTAAAACAATGGCTGCACATACTCGATCGTCTCTCCAACCAGTGAGGCTCAGTGTACCGAGGCTCCTTTTCACTGGGGTTTCTGAATTTTGATCAGGGTCTAAAAACTATCCCAGGGCAAAAAATAAAAAGTATGTTTCAACTGCCTTTTGCCAAAGGTTAGTCTAATAGTCCCCATAAAACTGGCACATCAGCCAACCAAATCCTGGGGGGGGTCTCTGTGGTATTACCCACACATGTTAGGATTCAAAAATATTTATTACATAGAATTTAATTGTTACAAATCTTGAGATTAACCAAAGAAATCAACTGTCCTCAGGAATTCAACCTACCCCTCAAGGACCCAAAGAGATATGCATGAGGTCAAACTCAAGCGCCAGGAAGGCCTGGCTCCTTTAGGCTTGTGGATCACATTAGCTAGTGTGGAGAGTCACAGGAACCACTCCCCCGTGAATTAAACAACATGCAAAATGAACCTGGCCTTTAAACATTGACCTTTTCAAAGCAAAATGTAGGGAAAAAAATTAAAATACAGGTTAAAAACCAGGCTCGTTTTCTGCCTCCTTCTTCCGAGAGGCTGAGGATGCCGAACTGAGCTCTTAGCTGTAGGTCAACATGTTTATAAAACCTAGCCGGATTCCCAGGCTACAGAGTCTCATCTCCTCCTTCTCACCCAGGCCCACTGTGACATGGAGGTGAAGGTCTCGTTTGATCACATATTCTTTCCATCACTTGGGAGAAATGAGGCTAAATGATGCAGAAGGTATCAGTGAAGAAGAATACAACTTCCAGCTTAACATCAGCAAGGGAAACCCTGTCTCGAAAAAAAAAACCAAAAACCAAACAAACAAAAAAAAAAAGGTATTGGCTAAGGGACCTGTGTAAACATGCATAAATTTTTGCATAAATATTTTTCTAATAATTGTTCTTTGTTCAATGAGTGCACTTATAGGTATAATCTCTAGTTGCCTCTTAAGTTGATAAGAGACAGCAAGCTGATTTCAGGACTTCTTTCTATATGTATTCACTGCATTGTCTTCCTGTGACTACAGTTTGGGTCTGCTCGTTAGTTTTTGGTAGTGAGACAGAATTGCTATATGTTCACATTGGGAAAGGATCTTTCAAATGATGATAAAGGTTTCAGGAAGGCCTACTTCGGTGTTTCTTTTGGTATTTGTCTTTTAAAAGGCTGTGACTAGGACTTCATACTTGTCTAATAAGCACGCATGGAACATTCTCGTGTTTGGTGACTGCTTTATAGGCTTCCATTAGTCTCTGTAGAATCCCTCAAGGGTGGGTCAGTACTTCCACCTACAGTTTACACATGAGGAAATTTAAGACACAAAAGGATTATGGGATTTGTACAAGGTCACCCAGCATGTGAATCTTGCTAATAAACCATGACTGCAAACTCTTTCCACATAAAAAGGACTTAAAGATGGGAGACAGCCTTAGTAGTAGCATAGTCTTAGAATGAGTGAAGAGCTGTCCAGGACTATGATGCTTGCATTCTACATGATGAAGTATTCAAACTGCAGGCTAGCTTTGAGACAGTCATTCTCAAACTGGAAATGTGAATACCTGGCCTCTAGACTCATAGGTTGGTGGGGGCGGGCGTGAAGAAGCTAGATTATTTATACCTGGAAAAATTCCTGCTTGGGGGTTTCAGAGAGAGGTCTGACGCTCAGCCAGAATCAAGAACCACCACTCTAGAATTCAATCATAAGCTAAATCAAACCACAGAACACTGTGGTTCAATTGAGGGAAGTCCGGTGTCTCCAGGCCTCCATCCAATCAGATCACGATTATGATCAGCAAAGGAACCACATGCATGAACTAACTATGACAACCACATGTTGTCCCAGGAAGTGATGCAGAGATTAAGGTTTATTTGAGAACCATCAGTCTTTGGAATTTATAATTTACTGGGTAATTATACTGTTGCAGTCTTTAGTTATTATTTGGTTCACTTTAATGTAAGTACCTTGTGTTTCTTCAGAAATCCACAGGAGGAGAACTGACAATACCTGCTCAGGCACCCTCCTGTCAAACATGTAACTGAATGCTTGCATAGTTATAGGTAAGACCAAATTAAAAAAAAACACCCTAGAATACTAAGCCACCCATTAAATGTTAATAAAAAGTAAAGACATGTGTGAGGTAGGCATTCTTCGTAACAGTTTAAAGTAGAAACAACTCAAATGTTCATAATCTAGTCTATAATACATAAATAAATATAACGAACCATTATTCAACCATAAAAAAGGGCTGCAGATATAAACCCATGGTCAAGTTACACATGCCTAGTTTGTGTAAGGTTTGATCCCAAGCACAAGCCATCACCAACAAAAGCCATAATAAGGTGTAATGGAATAAGTTTACATGTTACAATACAGACGGACCTGGAAGACATTATGCTAAGTGATAAACAGTCACAAGGAGTGTAAAAATCAGACAGAAAGGGTACATACTATCAATGCCATTTATATTAAATGTCCAGAAGAAGCAAATATATGGTGGCCTCAGGCTGGCAAAGGAAAGGAAGAATGTGGGCTGGCATCTAATGGACGTGGGATTTGAAAGGTGATGAAAAAAATCTTCAAAATTAATTGTAATAGTTGCACAAATGTTTTGATTATACTAAAACTGCTAAATTGGATGCTTTAAATGAGTAAATTAGATAGCTTTAGAATATCTCAATGAGGGAGGGAGAAGAGAGGGAGAAGGGAGAGAGAGATAGAGAGAGAGACAGAGAGAGGGAGAGAGAGAGAAGTCCTAAAGGAAGAAGTGGTTAATAAAAATTAGAAGAAGAGTAGCAGAGAACGCTGTGAAGGAAGCAGCATCCTGAGCTGGGTCAGGAGGTAACTCTGTAAGGCATATTGGGTAGTGAGTCATGCTTAGGGCTGACACAAAAATAGTGGGTGATGCTTTTACGCAAAGACAAATTACCTCGAATAAATGGAGTTTAGGACACATGAAGTGGACGGTAGGTAGGTGGGCTGTGGACGACATCCCGAACCCAAGAATTTGGTTTTCCTCTTCCTTTTTTTTTATCTTTTGGCAAGGGAGTCATAAGCTTATCAGCAGCACCCATGGCCTTGAAAGGATTACAGCAGACAGATGGGGCAAGAGAGCAGTGAGAAAGGGGAACCATTTAGGAAGAAGGGTTCTTGAATTGTGTGAGTGAGAGATAGGTCGAAGGAAGGAAACAGATGTGACAAGATGGTTAAGAAGTAGAATTTTAAACCCGCCGACACTGGGGAGCAGGCGGAAAGAAAAGCACAGGTGTATACCTCGCCATCTCTGACTTCATAGAGGAGTGGATCTGGTTTGGTTTGTTATTTAGAATCATAGTATAAAAAATTATTGTTCAGATGGCACCCAGCAACCAAACTGTAGCTGTTTAATGCCTTGCCAACAAAGGTTTGATTATAGAAACCTTGACATTTTTAAACAAAGGAACTTGCCTTATGCATCCAGGGTGGACCGGCGAGGAAAATAGCATCCTGCCATTCTGTGAGCACTTTGAAAACAGACCTCCCCTTGCTGGTGAACTGGTCGTTTACGGCCTGTCCCAAATGACTAAGTATTTACCACTTACTCAGATAGCGTCCCTAGAAACACTGCCTTTGGTGTGAGCAGCTTGGATTTACTGCCCGGGCAACACCTCCCATCCACCACCCACACTGCTACTTGGCTCTGTCCCCATCAACAGGTGTTCTTAAGTATCATTTTGTTTTGTTTCTAATAAGGGTACAGACTCTGAAAAGCATAGGCTGAATGTACCACACATTTAAACTTGCCCTTACAAGTGTTCAATAGGGAAGATGGGAAACTGTAACGTCTTAAGGATGGGGAGACAAGGGCTGCTGTTGCTCTTAGTCACATCAGGACTTCTCTGTGTTTCCCATTAGGAGGAGAGGCAGCCAGAGCCTGAGCAATAGAAGTAGTTTCTTCCACTGACTGCTGCTATGTTGCCTGGGGACTTGTCAAGGCGTCCCTGGTGGGCTGTGGGAAGTGTCGCAAGGGCTCTGCCTGCTGTTTGCGGAATTTGAGAAGTGTCCCGGAGAGAGGCCTTACAGGAGTTTACCAAGCAAGTTGCACCATTTAGGATACCACTCAGTGAGATGTGCTTACCTGAGCCTGTCAATGAACAATGATTGCAAGTCATTTTCAATGACACTTGCCTCTGCTGGCTAATGACAGCATTCGCAGGTGAGAAGACTATATATATAAACAGTCACCTTTGAGGGCTGGTATCACAGGTTCTGTGGAGGCCGGAATATGTGAGCCTATTCCCACGTTGACCAAAGGTGACTTACCTCTATTCCTTCAAGGTTATTGTGTTTCTACTTCAAACAAAGGTCTCACCTAGATTTAGAGCAGAGAGTTATGCTCTCTCCTGGTATGGCTAATAGCCAGACCTTGTATTTCAGGAATAGGGAAGTAGATATGTTTCTATCTCAAACAATAGTCTAAGGATCCAACTGTGGTTCCAGTTCCTTTAAGGAGATACCATTGGATTTCACCCAGGGAGTGGTTTGCCTACAGAATGTTTTGATCTAGGGTGTGAGCATGAC